>QLTV01000377.1:202572-214968 GCA_003457575.1 Thermophis baileyi
TGTTGAGAAGATTAATTGTAGTGCAGACTTAGTAAATAGTGTTACAGTGTTGAGGGAATTATTTGTTTAGCAGATTGATGGCGTTCGGGAAAAAACTGTTCTTGTGTCTAGTTGTTCTGGTGTGCAGTGCTCTATAGCGTTGTTTTGAGGGTAGGAGTTGATCTACAGATGGGTGCTATGGCAGAAAAGGCCCATCTCCTCTGCCCCGTCAAACATAGTTCCTTTGCAGATGGAATCTGGAAGATACCTCTTCTGCTGGACATGATAGGATGGGTGGACGTAATTGGAAAGAGGTGGTCCCTCAGATAACCCAACTCATGCCATGGAGGATTTTAATGGTCAGAATCAGCACCTAGAATTGGATCTGGAAGCAAATTAAAAGCCAATGTAGCTTGCAGTGCAGAGGTGTTACATATAGCTCAAAAGGGGGCACACATTACTGTTCACACCGCTGCGTTTTGCACTGGCTGAGCTTCCAAATACTCTTCAAGGGCAGCTCCATCTAGAACATGTTACAGTAGTTCACTTTTGACCTTGTCTTAAATGTAACATATATGGAACCTACTGGTAACTTCTGCACTGGATTTCATAACTTTTACGGAAATGGCAGACTATAGTCGTAGACATTCTTTGTATCTATGACAAAATGTCAAGTGCTGAAATGTCACAATAGCCTTTTAAAATATATATGAGGTAGGTCCAGTTTTCGGGACCAAGATTTCCCCGTATAATTTGGAAAAAGCCTTTTCCTAAACAAGATCTCAAGTTGAGTAACACAAGTGACCAATGTTTAATTGGACTAAGAGGACCAATATATTGTAACATGTAGTGGAAAATGCCACAAAAATTTGCTGGATGAACTCCATTATCCTGAGTCAGTTGCTAGCTCTGTAAACAAACACAGCTGCTGAGTGTAGAAATAGTGAATAAGAGTAGTAATAATTGGTAGTGAGATCACTTCAAAAAAATATGTAATGCACAGTCCTGCGTAAGGACTGAAGACGATCTTCAATTGAGATTGGTCTTTTCTGTTTATATAGTCCACATATTTATGACACTATAGGGTACAGTTAACATGAGCAAGTTGTTCTCATTTCTGAATAGCTCATGCATGAAGGCAGTCAGAAATTTACTCTGTTCAGTTGATGCTACCAAAATTGGAAAAATGGTCTTAGATTTTCTGTTTCTAAAATGATGCATAATCTCTTTTGGGAACTGAAGAGACTTTCTTAATATGTTATTAATTCAAGATTTATTTATGTTAATTAGATATTTGGTTGATTCTTTAAATCTTAACTGCAGTGTAGTTGTAATAACATACTGTATCCTGAATAAGTTACCCAGAAGACATTAAGCTACCTTAGTAAGTTACAGAGAAAACACTAAGCTACCTTAGAGCTATGTTTCTTAGTGCATCTTCAATGTCAGTTTGTCTTACAGCAGTTATTTTGCATGTTTTGTCATTATTGAGATGTTTAATGGGTCAGCAGAATATTTTTAATTACATTGCCATAAGTTATACATTTTACAACAGAACTCCTACTTCTCCTTCATCTTATTTTTATAGTAGAACTATTGTAATTTTTAAATATTGTGGTTGTGAGCATTGGTATATTTTATCACTTCACTTTTTAAAAGTAAAGGAAATAAAAGCCTAGATTTAAAAAATAATACGAGAATGAAGGCAAACAATGGTGGCAGAGAATATGACCACCGCAGAGATAGTTCTAGTTGTTTACTGTGAGAAAGTGTTTCAGACTTGTCTTTTCCCTAGTTCTTTTTTTAGGATAAAGGCAGGAAGAGGGTGGGACATTTAGAGTTGCATTAATGATAGGGTAGGGTAGGGTAGGGTAGGGTAGGGTAGGGTAGGGTAGGGTAGGGTAGGATAAGATGTAAGATGTAAGATGTAGGATGTAAGATGTAAGATGTAAGATATAAGATGTAGGATGTAGGATGTAGGATGTAGGATGTAAGATGTAAGATGTAAGATCTAAGATAAGATGATTAAGATAAGATAAGATAAGATAAGATAAGATAAGATGATAAGATAAGATAAGATAAGATAAGATAAGATAAGATAAGATAAGATAAGATAAGATAAGATAAGATAAGATAAGATAAGATAAGATGATCTTACAATACTTACCAGTAGTATCCCTTCATGATTTCTGGGCTGCTCCATGAATAACTGACAATTGGAGTTTCTTCTGGGATGCCTGGAATGAAATTCTGTAGAGCTACAGTACCTGAAAAGTCATCATTATAGGTCTCTTGTTATGACTTATCTTTTTCCAATACCAAATGTTGCTTATTCTCTTGCTAAATTAACGTCTTAAGAAACAAGTTGTTATTTGACATACATGTTAAAGCTTGAGAGAGATTAGGTCTAGAATGGCTATTCACAAACTAACAGTCTACAAATAAGGGAATATTCACTGTATCTGATAGCCATGGTTAAATATACTAAAAATCTGTATCTAACAATACTGTACAATATATTAGTTAGAATCATCCTAAAACAATAAAGTTTCAAATTAGGCAAACTTCACACTGAATGATAATATAATTTGAGAATTTGAAAGTTGTTGATCGGTGCCATCATGAAATTCCATACTAGCTTTCTATATTTAATGAAGAACTTACATTTTCTAGCTATGCAGCATATTTAGAATAAATATTATTCAATCAATAAAACATACCTAAGGTAGTTACTATGCTTGCAGTCATGAAATATTTGTTTAGTGGGAAAATTAAGCCACTAGTTAAATAGTCTTAACTCATTCCTTGACCAATAAAAATATCAGGATCTCAGAAATGAAAAGATAATTCAGACTGCAATCCTATGTTCACTTGTGGCATATCTGAACCAGATTCATCGAACTAAATGCAATCCTAAACAACGAATGGGGCATTGTTCAACACATAAGGGGTGTGCATAAGCGCACCAGCGTGCCTACCGTCCCTGTCCTAATGTACCCTTTTATTTTTATTCGTATTCATTTCATGTATTCAAATCATGTTTATACTCATATGTACTATCTAATACGTGTTTGACAAAATAAGTAAATAAATAAATAAACATAGATCCAGGAGATTTATCCAATGTCTGCTAAAGGGAGATTAAACTAAGGATGTAGTGTAATGGAAAATTACAGTTAACTCTTGCTTCCTTACTTGCTCCATGAAAAAGGAAGAGTAAATCAGCTGCATGCAAGTACCAAAGCTCCCATATTTTTATTGTCAACGCAAGACCACTAAGACTTGTTTAATTGTAAACAAAAATTTCAATGTTTAATTGAAAGCAGAATTAATTTTTATTGTACTATACATATAAAGTTTTAAATATATTTGATAATTTAAGTCTTGTATACATTTTTATTTCTTGTTAAAACAAAATTTATTTATAAAGGAGTTGACAATTCACGTATGGCTTTAAACATAAATTGTTACATTAAACAATTAAACATTACCTGTAAGAAACTGATTTAATCATGATGAACTAAGAAAAGGTAAAGTTTCTTGTTATTTCTCTTATAATTGAGAAAAATTAGAAAAAATTGATATCAGATTGGTTTTGTGATTCTTAAGTGTCAGGCCATACATTTTGCTTTTCCCAAAGCAAACATTCAGAATATCCAAAAGGAGTCAGACACTTTTTCAGAGAACTATATTAAGAATCATATTTTTAGGCACCAGCACTTAAGAGGGAAGTAGTAACTTCTATCTTGAGAATGCTTCCTTCAGGGAGACTCTTGGATGTGATCACTGGATAGTGAAGAAAAACCACTGCATTCGTTCACAGTTGATTTCCTACCAAGAAAAAAGACAATGGCAAGCAATTTCTATATTGTTACCAAGAAAACTACCAGTATATGGACAAAAATTATCTAACCTGTTTGTGGAAGATTGAATGTTAAGAGTAGCTTATATCTACAGTATATCTTGGTTTATATGTAAACAGTGATTATTTTTCTAGAGGGAAGAAGAATTCTCCAATACAGGTAGTCTCGACTTACAACAGTTCATTTAGTGACTGTTCAAAGTTACAATGGCACTGAAAAAAGTGACTTGTGCCCATTTTTCACACTTACGACTGTTGCAGCATTCCCATGGTCACGTGATCAAAATTCGGATGTTTGGCAGCTGGTTCATATTTATAGTTGCAGTGTCCTGGGGTCACGTGATCAGCTTTTGCGACCTTCTGACAAGCAAAGTCAATGGGGAAGCCAGATTCACTTAACAACCATGTTACTAACTTAACAACTGCAATGATTCACTTAACAACTGTGGCTAGAAAGGTCATAAAATGGGGCAAAACACACTTAACAAATTTCTCACTTAACAACAGAAATGTTGGGCTCAATTGTGGTCATAAATCAATGACTACCTGTAATTTTCTTGGGACACATCATTAACAACAGCAGCAAAACAATTTCTTTCCGATTTTGTGTTGTTGCATATATTTTTTCTTTCTTGTTTGTTGCTATCATGACTTTGTATACCATCTGGCCACTGATGTTCAATCTGCAAAAAGCATCAGAAATATTCATTCCACAGCATTAAAGAATAAAATGCTACCAGTCACAAAATAAATAGGAGTAAACTCTACAACTTTTAAAACGTTATTTCTTTTGCATAACCATGATGTTTTGTACCAGAGTTCTGATTCACTCAGTTCTTCATTTACAGTAGGTGTGAACACAGAATTGCCATTTAAAATCAGAATATGTTACTTTCTGCTTATTGTCTTCACCCTCAGGGTAGTAGCCTGCTTATTTGGTATAGCTTTGAAAACAGAAATGCCATTGGTCTGTTATAAAATTCTGTCAAAGATAAGAAATATTAGAAGCTGTGTTGGTTTGAGCTCCGAGCTTGGCAATTTGGTTGCAAACATTTCATCACCATTCGAGGAGACATCGTCAGTGCGCTTTGAATTGGGCTAGTCTGTCAGAGCACTGGTCTTTAAATAGCTTTTTATGTGATGCAAATTATATTCTTATATTCAAATATATTTCAATATTAGAAGCTTTATATCAGCAAAATCAGAAAGTAATTTGGATTGCATAGGTATCTAAAAATGCAAGTAAGCCAAATTATGTGGCATTCTTTAATTAATGGAGGAACTGAATTTTTAGATAATTTAGTTCTTCACTCTGTAGAAATTTGTATATGATTACTCAGAACTGTTCAGTGGGATTTTCTCTTAAGTAAATGTGTGTATATGACTATAGACTAAAAACATCTTAGACAATAGTAGCTTTGTTATGTAGTATAGCACTGTATTTCAACAACAATCAATAACATTGTATAATTACTAAATGTAGAAAACTGTTTTGTCCACTGGTGAGAAAATTGATGAGAAAATTTTTACTGGCCTTCTAGCATTCCTTCTGCAGAATGCTAAAGTCTGAGAAAAAATGCAATCCAATAGAATAACTCTGCCAAGAAAAGTGCCAAATGTTCACAAATAGTTCATAAAATTCATTGCAGAAGCCAACTGCAGCATACGGCTTTTCCCATCTGAAATAGTTTAAATAACTTTGTAATTTTTACTGGTGTTGTTAGTGTGTGTGGCTGGCTGCATGGCTAACAACTGAATGTCTTACTCTCTTTGTGTAAATGTAAAATGATGTTTTTGTGGTGTGCGGGAGGAAGGTTAGTTGTACTATTTTTCATAAGTGTCCAGTTTATTTTTTTCACATTTCATTGGCAGTGATACCCAAGTTTTATTATAGTCTTGTCAAATTTTGTCTCTCTGAATATTTTGACTTACCATTTCTATAGTAATCTTTGACCATTGACCTTATTAGATAGATCTAATGAAACTGGAATCCAAAACACATGGAAAGACCATAAATGGATAAAGATGTTTTAATGACAATATAAGGTTTAAGCAATATTTCTGACAGCTCTGGCATATGTATTTTCTGAACTGAAACAGTAGACACCTGTCTCTTGCCTTCAAAAAGGATTTCTTTCAGCATATAAGAATTAGCATGTCCTGTCATCAAAGGAACCGTAGCTTTGTTTCTGGGAGACTCAGTGGAAGGAGACAAGTTTGGAATAGTGAGAAGTGATGGATCCCTGGTATCATTAGTTATAAAATGGCATTAAAAATGTGTAAGGCCACGGTACGATTGTTTTAAAATAAAATAAGTAAGACATCAATTTCTAAGCATTGAGGGGTATAGATATATATGAAAAAATACAAAAACTAGTGTGAGAAAAATAAAAACGAGAAGCTTTAGCTAGCCAAAAATAAAATAAAATCCGCAGCAACTTTTCATTGGGAGTGATTTATATCTGAGGCAAAACTGAAGCAGAATTTACTTACTGAAACTGATCAGAAGAATCTGTTATAGGTATAGAAATGAAATGACCGTCAGCTCCCAAAGCCAGATGATATAGCTCTGTTTGGTGCAGAGATACAATGGATTAACTTTCAGTCAGAATGAGCAAGGGCAGAAATATCTCTCTTATTGAGACTTTCTTTCTGCCTATCCTTCTACCACAGCTATTTAAATCAGTAAAGACAATAACATGTTTAATAAATACCACTGGAAAAATAAAAGCATGAAAACAACTGTTCTAGTAATACTGTACCAGGGGTGGGTTGCTACCGGTTCGCACCGGTTCTGCGAACCAGTAGTGGCGGCAGCGGGAGGCTCCGCCCACCCACCCGAACATCATCAAAAACGCTGTGCACATGTGCAGAAGCTCTGCGCGCGCACTCCCGTTCCCAAACCAGTAGCAAAGGTAAATGGAATCCACTACTGTACTGTACACTTACTTTTTACGACCCTGTGTAATCCCTTAATTCAGGATAGAGTCAGGGCAACTGGATGGAACTGAGCACTTACTGCCCGGATGCCCTTCCTGAGGCAACACAGAGATTCTAGTAATACACAAACTCTTAAAAAACACATTTTAAGAGCAATGATTTCAACTTAAAACATCTGTTGAAATTCTGTGGTTTTTTAAAATGTAACCTATTATCTTAATTTTCATGCTTACTTTTCTTGGTATAAAAAGGGAATAAATCCAAATTTTATTTGTTTAACGTAGAAGATGAAAGATGCAGGGATCTGGGATATAGCTGAGATACAATCACATACTGTATAAGTGGTAAGATCAAATTTGTTGTGAGATCTACTTCGTTATCTTTTATTACCCTGGGATCCATCTACATATTAGAATACAACAAATTAATTTTGTTGGATGTTTCTGTTTATAAGAATAAAAGCTGTATCTAGTAAGAGTTTAAAGATAAAGCATTCCCACAATCTAACAAGGTTATTGAAGTAAGTCTACATTTAAAATAATGAACATAACTGTGGCAGAAGCAATTACAAGGAGGGCCAAAAGGGTCAGAATTAAAAAGGGCAGAAATGAGTTCATCCTGAAATACAGGTGCTGACACCCACAAAAAACAGGAAGTTTGAAGAAATAGCAATGCCCCTTACTAAAAGGACCAAACTCCCGAGTTTGGTTCGAAATCATTGTTAATCCCCATTACTAAATAATTATTTAATAAAATTTGAAAGACACCATCATTTGACATACTATATCAACAAAAATAATTTGCTTTGAATGTTGTCTACAGTTGGATATAATCTTGTATTACGAATGAAATTACAACTATGTGATGACTAAATTCCTATAAAGTTCAGAAAATATATTGTAATATTTCACTGTTTTATTTCTATGTTCTACTGTATTGTTGAAGTACTTATTTCATTCATTTACCATGTTGTTACATTTTTTTTCTCCTTTAAAATAGTCTTTGCTGCATTTACGTCAGGCTTTTTTTCTGAAAGTTCAAATTTATATAATTGAGAGTGTCCTAATTTTACCACCACAACATCTATCTAAAGTCTGGGCTTAGGGTAGCAACTCAGTCGGTAGAAAACAAGAAAGTATAAGAAAGAATTTCAAAATAAACCTACCTTGATTTTGTTTGGTATAAGAGGGATACTTTGACAGTCTTTCAGGATTCTGTTTTTTTATATCCTATAGCAATAGAATTCCAGTTGGCCTTTCATTGTCTATGTCATAACCTAGCCTACTTTGGGGAGCTGACAAGAAATATGTTAATTTTTATATTTAAATATTTATTATTGTAAATATTGAACCATTATATGCTGAACAATGAGTTAGTAATGTCCCATTAATAGCAATAGTACTATCTAACATTAAATTATCCATATGTTAATAATTGTAACTAACTTAGTCTGAATTTAACCCAGTGTGGCTTCTAACAAAAATGTATATAGTTGCTTTGTTATAATCTATTTATATGACCTGAAGAACAATATACCTGCTGCTGAAAGGAATCAAATTTCTGGGCTAACTAAGAAACAAATTCATTCAACTCCACTCCTGATTAGTAGGCAGGCAGGCAGGCAGGCAGGTTTTCCTCAAAGTACATTGTAATTGAATGACAGTAACTAGGCCATCTGTCTTGAGGTCCATCATGATTTAAAAATATAAACAGTGGACCAGTAGTGGGTTTCAATTATCTTTGCTACCGGTTCGCTATTGGGAGCGCGCGTGGCGCTTCTGCGCCTGCGCAGAGACGTCCGGGCGGGTGGGTGGAGCCTCCCGCCGCTACTGGTTTGCCCGGTCCGGGGAGAACGGGTAGCAACCCACCACTGCAGTGGACACTTAATAAAAGAAATGTTTTGCTCTCCATAAATTTTCCGTGGAAAAAGCATTTTTAGGCAAGAACTCCACAGTACACGGATTTCCAACTCCTGGGCTGTGGACCAGTACTGATCCGTGGCCTATTATGAACCAGGCTGCACAGCTGTAAGTGAGTGATGGGTTAGCGAAACTGTGCGTGCGCGGGATTTAGGTTGCACGCTCTTCTTACCCTCCCCAGGTCCAGGTTCGTGGAAGTTATCTTCCATGAAACTGGACCCTGGTGCCAAAAAAGTTGGAGACCACTGCCATAGAAGACTAGACCAGCCTGGCTTTTTAGAACACTAAATTTTGATTTCATATGCTATCCAATTTTTATATCATCTACAATTGTGTAAGATTTCGCAAGCCTCTGACCATTGAAGAAACAAAGTAAATTTTGTGTCATTAAATATAATTTCCTGTTTTTAAAGTCAATTACTAACAAATCTGAAGAAATGTCTAGAGATTTTTTTTTTAAGTACATAGACATGTTATGACAAAGACAGTGGGCTTTCTCCAATAATTTAGCCTCATATTTTAAAATGCCGTAATGGTAATTTTTATTCAGACAGAAGCAAATCAGAGTGAGAGATGTTGTGAATGAATAGTGAGTAGGGGAACTTTATGGCATTCTGACAACTTAGTTTCAGGTATTGGATATCCTGGGGTGTACATTTTTTCAAAACTTCTCTGAACATTGAGTCCTTCTATGTAAGTGGGTTCCTAAAGTTAATAATCAAAAGATAATTGTAGAAAATTCATTAAAGAGAGGGAAACTTAAGAAAAAATAAGGAAATTAGATTATATGTGGATTATACAGTATATCGAAAATATAAAAAATAATGAAACAATAAAATCCTCATCTGAAAGCATTTCTCACAAAAGCAGGAAGAAAAATTGCTACAAATAGCATATATATGCTTCTTATTACATATTTTTCTTGCATGTTAAGGCAGATAGCATTAGGAATGACGCCAGTTTGTAGAGTCTAAACAAGTAACTGCTAATGAAGTTCAGTGGTATATAGGCTCCAGACTTGAAAATACAAGACAAATTAGCTTATTTCACTAGCAGATTCAAAGAACTGGTTCCAGCTAACGTAATTGCAACTGTCACATGAAATTTGTGAAATATTGCTTGTCATACTTATCAGATTTACCATACTATAGATTATGATAGCAAATGATAACTATTGCCCATAGACCTCTCCCAGATAGAATGGCCGCTCCCCTCCCTTTTCTCCTGAATTTGTCCCATGCTATTGGCTAGATAAAACTTTCATTTTTATGAAAGGTTCAACTGTATAAGTAAGAAAGGCAAAATATAAAAGTCCGATGAACAAAATATGGTACCTGAATAGATGTTTCTCAAATAAATGCAATGATACTATTCATATATGTCTCAAGGCTTGCAAATCTGGGCAGAGGAATGTACCTACTCTGTGTAGCATGTGTACTTCACCCTTTGGGGTTCCCCCCCTTGGATCCATGAAATAGAACTAATGTTTAAATGAGTTCTGTAAAAATCAGGGTGGATAAAAATCGATGATTTTAAAAAAATGGATTTTTTTATTTAAATCAGATTTTTTAAATTTAAATTTGATTTTTTTTTATCAAATTTATTTTAATAAAATGCTTTTGGAGTAAAAATCTATCTAAAGATAGTTTTCTATTTAAGATACATTAATAATTTAGTTTATTCAGCATGAAATGGAGCTTAGTTATGTAGCATGAGGCTATATATTCTGCAATATTTACATTTTTTGTAAACCCATTCAATGAATCCAAGCTCTGCAAGCTAAATAGGAAACCTTCATTTTGTTTGCAAATAATAATATTAAAGATTCTAACTACCAACAAGAATGAGTCCTTACATTTAAAAGAGCACCTGTCATTTCAGATCCATCATGGCAGCGCCGGTTAGCGGGCATCCACTCACCTGCTGCCCGCCACATCCCTCACCTTGTTGTGTCACTGCCACATCACCAGCCGCCCTATTAAAGTGAATGGGACTGTTGGTGAGTCAACAGCGGGTCAGAGGAGGAGCTGCTGTGGGACAAAGATGTCAGTTGCTCTTTAAAAATTATGATTTAAAATTGAGTTGATTTAAATCAAGCCTTTTTACTAGTGATTTAAATCGTGATTTAAATCAACTTGATTTAAATAAAATCCACCCTGGTAAAAATGCTGCATTCAACATATTTTGTTGGACACACAATTATAGTTGAGTATTTTTTTAGTAGTTACTGCTGAGAATGGATTCTGCTGAAACGAAACAATGAACAAAAATGTGAGGTATGTCATTTACAGACGTTTCCTTGTTTTTGTTTTGTAAAGAATATGGTCCAGTGTCAAAATCTAGACAAAGACTGTAATAAAACATTTCTCTCCCCCCTCCCAATGAAGTTATCTTTAAGGACACAAATCTCAAAACTGTTCAGTTGAAAAATAGGTTTCCTTTTTCCTGCTGGTGTATTTATTTTGTTACCTCAACCTAATAATTCATTACATGTCATTCACAACCTTCTTGTCTTATTCAAGCCTGCGTGTCCTGTCTGGCTTTAGAGCTATAAATTTTGAGACAGAAAAAGAGAGAGAGATACTTTATGGTGTACTATAATAGAATGATATTCTCTTTGTGGTGATTGTAGGAGCCAATTTAATGAGTCTCGCATAAAAGCATATCTTAGATCCTGTTAACACGGATTTCCTGATAACATCTGCCAAAAATGCTTTGGCTTCTTTGATAATTTGAGAAAAAATACTGCTGCCTAGGATTACTGTACATTTATTTGCTTCTAGGGTTTCCTCTCTGGAGTATGAAACATTGCAATTCTGCCAAAAAAATAGAAATCTAAGGAAAATGCAGGGGGGGGGGGGGGGGAGAGAGAAAGGATTTTATGTCCTATTTGTTTGTTTTTTCAAAAAGGAATATGGTCATGGAAATGATTTCAAATCTTGCTTCTTGTTTTGAGTTTTGTATTTGAGCATTGGGGGGATTTTAGATACATCACATACAGACATCATTCAGTTAACTGTTAATCCTGATAAGGCTTTATGCACTTATCTAGTTGTCTCTCCTTTTAGGAAAATGTATTCCAAATATGGTCTGGGAATTCTTTGCTATTCTCAGTTAGGAAAGGAAATTGATATCATTTTATTGAGGCCTGCCATACAGGCCTGTGGACAATGTTTTCTTGCTTAATTCTTACTAGTACTGTATATATAATGAAAAGGGAAAACTGGGTCAGATTTGCCTTTTAAACAACCAGATTCCTTGGGCCAATTCAGTGTTACTCTGGAAGGACAGTGATTTGACCTTTCCGGAGATGCTTCCCGTCCTGTCAGTTGCACACTACAATGATAAACTGCCCACACAGGAAATTGCCATTCAGATGTTGCGTTTAAAAACACAAGCAGTAACTCTCACCCCTCTAACTACAAGGGAAAAGCATGACAAGAAGGACAGAGGATCATTGTGTTCAGGATTTGGATCTGGAGTCCAGGTGGGTGACTGGGATATCTCTCTGTATGTTATGTGTTTGAGTTGGCAGAAATAATAAACAGATGAGTAAAATGAGTAGGAGAGACAAAAAGTGTTACAGAACGAAGAATAGCTGCACTCATTCATAACTTAGTTATGTGAATAGAATAGAATAGAATAGAATAGAATAGAATAGAATAGAATAGAATAGAATAGAATAGAATAGAATAG
>QLTV01000377.1:242268-289113 GCA_003457575.1 Thermophis baileyi
ACTTTTTTTTGCTCTCCCCAGGCTTCAGAGCCTTTCTAGGAGCCTAGGGAGGGCAAAAACGGCCTTCCCCACCCCCTCGGAGGTCCTCCGGAGGCCAGAAACGTTCCGTTTGCCGACTTCCGGTTGGACCGGAAGTCCCATTTTTTTGCTCTCCCCAGGCCCATAATTCCATGTGCCCCCCCCCGCACATGCATGCGTGACCCCCCCGCTCCCGGCACGCAATGGCACGCCCATTTTTTGCTCTTATCAGGCTTCAGAGCCTTTGTAGGAGCCTGGGGAGGGCGAAAACGGCCTTCCCCACCCCCCAGAGGCCTCCGGAGGCCAGAAATGGCCCATTTCCCAAAAGGATTTTCTTTTGTTGTATCATTTGTGGGATTATTCAATCTGTTTTACATATTTTTAACATACTGTCCCATTAATTTGTTTATATTTAAGTCAGTTTATCAGATTTAAAAAAAGGAAAAATACAAAAGCATAGGGCGTCCAAATTTTGAAATAGTTCTCCAGTTGATAATAATTGATTGATCTTAGCAATATTATGTAAATTATGATAAAGGCAAAATGTATTCATGTAAACTTTGTGCAGTTATAGTTGGCATGTAATTAGTATAAATACTGTAACTAATAATATTGTGGAAATAAATAAATTAACTTGAGGGATGAGTGAATATTGAGTTCCAGACTGTCTTGATATCACAGACATAAACATCAGCAGTGTCTTCTCACAAATATCTGAAATGGTGATAATGATTGTAGGATCAAAGTGCCAGCCCTTTTTTACACATGTGTGTGTAATGCATGTAAAAAGTAGCAGGATTTTGATCATGCAATCAGAGCCACCATCATGACTTTGCTGACTTCACGGATACTCTTGGATATGGAAATTTAGTCTCAGTTCCTTAATTAAAGATTATTTGATTGGGAAAAAAGAGACTGTCTGTGATAGAACATTGTTGATTTCCATTCTTGCAAAATCATTTTGTTTTTGCAATCATGACACCATGCAGACCGTGCTTCATTTTGCCTCTTGATAATTTTGACAAGATTTGTACAGTTTAAAATAACATGAATTTTCTTGACACAAAATTAATATGTAAGATAACTTCTAGCCAAAAAATGAACCCTTATGACATAAGACTGCACCATATGAAACAGCATTGCATTTTGAGTACATTTGTAGACCTCATTCTACCCCCCAAGGCCATGATAGCACTTTCTTACTATCATTTAGGGCAGGGGTCGGCAACCTGTGGCTCTTTGGGCCCTCTGCTGTGGCTCCCTGTCTCCCTGGATGGCCTCGCCCTCCCTTACCTCACCTGGCCTGAGAAGGTAAGGGAGATGGCAGGAATGGAGAAGTGGCCGGGACTGATTCTTTGGCGCTGGTTGAGGAACGATTGCCACCCCCGGCGCAGGTTTCCCTTCGGGCGACCCTCCTTCCCCTCTCGTGACTCCCTGGCTGGCTTGAGGCCAGGAGGGTGCGCACTCACGGGGAGACCCTCCTCAAGCGAGCGCCAAAGCGCAGCAAAGCGCAGCAAAGGCACGCGCGGAGGGTGGCCGGCTGCTTGCTTAAGGAAGGTCTTTGGACGCGGCTTCTCTCCTGCCCTAAGGATTTGGCCATCGCCTTGCCATGTCCACCCCCCCTGCAGCTCTTTGGCTGAGCGGGGAGGGCGTAAGCTCCAGCCCGAAGCGGCAGGAAGTGAAGGCTGCCTTACATGCAAATGTGGCACGAAAGCAGGTACAGGGCCGCTTTGCTCCTGCACTAAGGCTCCGGCGACCCTCCTCCCACTCCCCCTCCTTCTCCTCTCATGCGTGGGGGGCACAGCAAGGCAATGACGGAGCCTTAGGGCAGGAGAGAAGCCACGTCCAAAGACCTTCCTCAAGTGAGTGGCCGGCCGCCCTCTGTGCGCACCTTTGCTGCGCTTTGCTGCGCTTTGGCGCTCACTTGAGGAGGGTCTCCCCGCACGTGTGCGCTCTCCTGGCCCCACCACAGCCAGCCGGGGAGTCGGGAGAGGGGGAGGAGGATCGCCCGAAGGGAAGCCTCTGCCAGGGGTGGCGATCGTTCCTCAGCAGAGAGAGAGAGAAGGGGAGAGAGGGAGAAAGAGAGAGATGAGGGAGGGAGAGAAAAAGAAAAATGGAGGGAGGGAGGGGGAGGGAGGGGGAGAGAAAGAGAGCAAGGAGAGAGGGAGGGAGAAAGAGATGGGAGAAAGAGAGAGATGAGGGGGGGAGAGAAAGAGCAATGAAAGAGGGAGGGAGAAAGATGGGAGAGGGAGAGAGAAAGAGATGGGAGGAAGGGAGAGAGAGAGGGGGAGAGAGGGAGGGAGGTGGGAGAGGGAGAAAGAGGGAGAGAGAGAGAGAGAGACACCTGTTTCCCATAGAAAAGAAAACATAGCCACAAAACCTGGGTAGACGTGGCTGGGGGCGTCATGTGACTCGGTGGGAGTGAGTGACATTGAGTTGGCCACGCCCACCCAGGTTTTGTGGCTCCCAGTGTTTTGTTTTCTCTGAGAAACAGGTCCAAATGGCTCTTTGAGTGTTTAAGGTTGCCGACCCCTGATTTAGGGGAACAGTAAAAACTGCTCTTCTACAGGACTTTCAGACAGAAGAGCCCCTGATGGCAGTTTTGGGCTGCCATCAGGGGTGGCAGGTGGACCTTGGACTGATGTTAGCATTGATAATAAAGTTTTATGCTTATTTTAGATATCTGTTGGCTATGACTGCAAGCTGCTTAGACTGAATCCTTAAATATATTAACTTTCAACCCATCTAGCTTCTGCTGCTAATCACAAGTATCATGTAATTTCTTTAGCAAACCGTTTCCCTTTCAGTACTTGTTAGAACCATGTGTCTGTTAAGTAATAGTATAAGAAAATGAATTATGCATAAATGGACAAAATGTCAAACACCTGTTTCCATTGACACTAATTCAAAGAGATGAAGTCTGTTTATTTCAATCTTTCAGTTTTGTTATTCAGCCAATGCTCCAAATACTTAACACTTCTTGAACTTTCACAGTTTGACCAAACTTGTACAGCTTGCAAAGATAATCAAATGCCTCAATCCTTGGAATGTTTGATTTAATGGTAATTAAGAAGTAGAAACTTTTTTTCTTTTAATTTTGGCAGTTTTAAAGAAATTGAGTCATTACAAACAAAAAGGAAAGAAACACATAGCCCTGTTTTGGAAAACAAAATGCTTTTAATATTCTACTTATGGATTTCCCCCAAGCTGGACAGCTGTTGGTGGCTAAGTTCTCCATGTTGACAGCCTCATCTCTTTGCCCTCAATATTTACTTTTTAATGAATTTATAAAAATATGGCCATATGTAAACTTACAATTTAATTTTACTTCAATTTGGAAGTTTTTTGGATAAGCCTGAAACCAAAACAGAATTAGTCCGAATACTGAATATGAAAATGTGAATATATCAGAACTTCCAGTCTCTCTCTCTTTCTCCCTCTTTCTTCATATCTGAACAGAGAAATATTATTTCTGTTGGAATCCACTGAGTCTTGTTAAATACCAACTTGGAAGATTTTCTTCCAAACATTTTTATTCCAGGATTGCAATTAAAGTTAGATATGTAGCTTAGTAACTTTTTGTGTAAGGTTTTATAGTAATTAGCACAAGCATAATCCAAGGGGTTAATTATAAATGAATGCTATGTATAAACTACCACTCCTAAATGCTCAAATATTACAGAATAACCAGTGTTTTATGAAGCTAAAATTAGCTATGAAAATACTTTTGATGAGTAAGTGTAAAGGAACACAGAGATAAGATATTCAGAGATTAACAAAACATGAGTTCAGGGAAACAAGGCAGCATGAGGAAAAAAAAACTTAAAAGGTGCCCCACCTTGGTTCTCGTTGGGTATAAGAGAAAGGAAAGGAGAGACACGATCAGGCTTTCAGGATTGTGTTATTATAGTCCAGATCAATAAAGCAGAGTTTTAATATTTTGGTGGTGTCACCTGGCCTAGCTCAAAGGGCTTGACAATAAGTTATAGGATGAAAGATATGGTAATCCTTCGGGTTTGAAAAGACATACTCTTGTTCAGTTCCTCTGTGGACACAGTGATAGCCCTCAGTCCCAGTCTGGAATGCAGTCTAGCCCAATGAGGGCACTGGAAATCCTGTATTACTGTATTACCTATCAGTGTCATTTTGTGATGCTGCTCATGGTTTTCTATCAGGTTTTGGTGCTGCTCGTCTACAAAGCTGGTGGAGGCTTCATAGCACAAAGCTTGCTGGTGGGTTCTGCAGCAACTGCAGCTTCTAGTTTCCTTGAATAAATGTCTGAATGTCTGAATCACTGATTGTCACAGTGATATAGGGTTCTTTCACAGCATCTTTTCTAGTGCTTGTGTGGCCGATCTCAGAGGTCTCTTCCCAAACTCTAGTACACTATAAAGCAACTGGTGAGACATCCATTCTGACAGCATGTCCTACCCAACTCATCTGGGCTCTGATAATCAGTGCTGGTGAACTCCACACAATCCAAGACTTCCAGGTTGTCTTCCCAATAAATAGAGAGGGTGGAACAAAGAGTGCGCATTTCTCCAGTTGTTTATCTTTGGTACAGACTTCAGGACTCAAAACCATAATCCTCAAGTTATGACCACAATTGGGACTGGTATCTTGGTTGTTGAGTGGAACAGCCATTAGCAATAGCAATAGCACTTAGACATATATATCGGTTCACAGTGCTTTAAGCGGTTTACAGAATCAATTTACAGAGTCGGTTTACAGACCCAACAATCTAGGTCTTCATTTTACTGACCTTGGAAGGATGGAAGTCTGAGCCAACCTTGAGCCGGTGAGAATCGAACAGTCAGCAGAAGTAGCCTGCAGTACTGCTTTCTAACCATTGCACCACCATGGCTCATTAAGCAAGACATCCATGTGTCTGTTTTCCTCCCAGGACTCCCAGCACTTGGGGTGGTTAAGTGATCTTGTGAGTCATTAAGCAGATGGAATCCCAGATAAGCTTAATCCAGTGGCATAGAGAACTGTTACATCTGGAGACCTCTTCTCTTGCAATGGATGGCCAGGACATCTGTCCTGCTCTTAATGTTCCACAATGCCTGCTGGGCCTGCCTTCTTGGTCACTGGACTGTTGATCAGTCTCCTGCACTCAACCTGCCAGGGCCAGATTTCACACACTGGGATAGACAAATCCCCATCTTAACAAGAATTGAAGACCCGTCAGCTGCCGTCACTGGTTGGGCTCATCTACCAAGACGGTTTACCAGGGTGTGACTGCTGCATGTGTTACAGCTACTTGGAGCCATCAGAGAGAACATGCGCCAGGTGGGGACCAAAGGTCAACAATCAGTCCTAAAAACAGCACAACAGGCCCCTCCCCCAGAGCAGCTCATATATCCCACAGGATGGAAATAAACATGCATACGATGGAGATGTTTCAGTAGAAGAGAATATCTGGAGCTCGGGATTGGAGTTCTTGGTGTTCTCTGAAGTTGGTAGTTTGCTTGTAGACATTTCATTACCAAACTAGGTAACATTATCAGTGTTAGTGCCAAAAATTCCATACAGGTAGTCGTTGATTTATGACCAGTCACTTAGCGACTGTTCTAAATTATGATGGACCCCAAATAAAGGACTTACAACCCGAATTTAAACTTCAAATGTCTGTCTCCCCCATGGTCATGTGACCACATTTTGGGTGCTTGGAAGCTGGTCTGAATTTATGCCCATTTGCAGCATTCTCTGGTCACATGACCACAATTTACAACATTTTTGCCCGAAACTGGTGTTTACTTCTGTTTTCTGACAAAAATTGCCCCCACAGTGAACAATGCTGTGTTAGCTTTGACCACTACAAAAAGAAATGTAAAATTAGGGGCAGTCCAGAGGTGGGTTCCTCCCGGTTTGGACTGGTTCGCCCGAACCAGTAGCGACCCACTTGTGATGTCACAATGATGTCATGGAGCCGTTTCGGTCGGTGCCAGTCCGTGGACGCCGCCATCTTTTTTTTTTGAAATTTTTTTTGGGGGGGTGATTTTTTTCGGTTTTTTTTTCTTCTGTGCATGCGCAGAAGCCGAGTTCCCGGCACTGTGCATGCATCACCATCTTGTTTTCAGCTTTTTTGGGGGGGAGGGGGGATTTTTTTTGTTTTTTTGCACTGCGCATGTGTGCGCAAAGTGCGTGCGCGGCCACGCGGCGCGGGAGGAAGCAAACCGGCAGCAAGGTAAGTTGGAACCCACCCCTGGGGCAGTCATGTGGTGACCTCCTTTACAACCATAATAACCTATGACAGAAATTGGGCTCAATTGCGATTGTAAGTTGGGGACTACCTATAGAGTTGTTTTCTTATATTGATGTGGAAGTTCTATTTCAGTATAAATGACAAACTTCTTCAATAAATAAATTTAAATTAGATGTTTTTTTTCTTGAATATATTTATGATTAAATCAGCATATTTATAGCATTAAAGTAGATTCTATTAATCAGTGTTTTATATCTTAGAGGAGCATCAGCACTCAAATTCCCACTGATCTATTAGTTTTACTGGTTATTAGATGAGACATTTGTAAAATAGTTGGCCAATTTAAACAATAATGAACACAAACTTAATTTTTAGAATCAAAGGGCTGATCAGAAAAATAGGGCTTTCTAACAAATTGCATGTGTTTTAAAATATGAGGAGGCAGGGTGAATTTGTTCCTCCAACTTTACTGAATGGTAGCTCGACACATTTAAATTACAGGTAGTCCTTGACTTACGACCACAATTGAGCCCAAAATTTCTGTTCTTAGGTGAGACATTTATTAAGTGAATTTTGCCCCATTTTATGACCTTTCTTGCCACAGTTGTTAAGTGAATCACCTGTGGTGGTTAAGATAGTAACACAGTTGTTAAGTGAATATGGCTTCCCCATTGACTTTGCTTGTCAGAATTTCGCAAAAGGTGATCACATGACCTCAGGACACTGCAAACATCATAAATATGAGTCAGTTGCCAAGCATCTGAATTTTGACCATGTGACCATGAGGATGCTGCAACCATTGTAAGTGTGAAAACCAGTCATAAGTCATTTTTTCAGTGCCGTTGTAACTTGAACAGTCACTAAACGAACTGTTGTAAGTCAAGGACTACCTGAATATCTATTGCATCTGGAGGCCTGCTACCGTGTTTCCCCGAAAATAAGACTCTGTCATATATTTTTTTGAATCCCAAAATAAGCGCTTGGCCTTATTTTCAGGGAGGTCTTATTATTTTGGGGCGTGTGCAGCAAGACGGGGCTCCTCTTGCCGTCTAACCTGATTTCCAGCTTTGTCTCCCTAACCCTAACCAGAGGAAATGGTGGGGACCGGCTGCGCATGCGTTTAAATATTTTCGGGGAGGGCTTATTTTCGGGGGAGGGCTTATTTTCGGGGGCGGTTTATTTTCAGGGGAGGGCTTATTATCCAGGGAGGTCTTATTTTCAGAGAAACACGGTAGATAAACACAGTGAACCTTAACACAGATTTAAAAGGGGCTGTATCTGCTGGTGTCCTGGTTCACAATACTATCTATTGTGGGGTGGTATCAGTACTGTACCAGAGGTTTATGTTATTGCAGTAATCAAAGATTGTCTCTAAATGCGGCACGCTAGAATTATATGGATCAGCTGAATTATTAGAATGGAATTTCTAAAGAGAGATTTTTTTAGGTGATAGTTCACCATAGTTGCAAGAAGAGGATGCATGGAGAATTCTTCTTAAAACATTAATTTAAATGTTTCTATATTAATTAGTCATTAATCTTAATACACATTAATTCAGTTCTGTTGATATGTGCCTCGTTCTATATAGTTGTCAGGATCTTTGACAGCTGTTTAAAAACAAGAATAATTCTTTTCCAAGTATGAGTCCCATAGTGTCCTTTTGAGCAAGATTTATTGAGATAAATGGGATGGATCAATTCCAGCAACTAAACTATTTAGAATCAGTACATATAGCCCCACGTACTTTAAAGCATAGACTTTCCGATTTTCTTTCAAATTGGAGGGATGGGGGGATGAATTTGTTCACTGACAACAGAGAAGCTTGCAGCTGGTATGTATATAAAAGTTCCTTGAATCTTTATCAGCCAGGGAACCACTATTCTAGGCCTTTTAAATGTTGCATTTGTCCATATATTTTTGAAGTTGGTAATGTTGTGGAATTAATTAACTCTGTTCAATCTCAAGTAGAAAAATGTTAATAATGTAAAAAATCCACAGTGTGTTTCAAATTTAGCCATCCCCATGGAAAAAGTTATCTGTTTACAAGTCTGTTGATTTGTGCCACCATGAATCTGGCTTTTGATAATTAATTTAGTACTTTAACCAAATTAACCTGCTGCATTTGGGCAGTTGTCCATCTGAGCAGGGTATTACTTACTACAATCAATGATCCACATAAATATCTTTAAAATCATAAAAATCAGGGATACACTATTAAATGGCATGTTTTACCACAGCAACATAGATCTTTATTTCAGGACTGGTAATGCTACTGTAGTGATGGAATTGGAAAGAAGAAGTTTAAGATTTGTTCATCCTGGATACGCCTCAGGATAGACGTGACTATGGTGAACTATCATGGAAGTGAACTGTCAATTCCAAGTAAACCAGGATTAAAAATAATAGTAAGAGGTAGCAGTAAGATAAAAAAAAATAAAGAGAAAATATCCATAGCTAGTTATGACACTCTCTAGAGCAGTTTGAATGATGGCATCCTCCTGAATGCCATCAAGGGAAAGTCCCAATTTGTTTTCTACAGGGAGACTATTCCAGAGGACTGGTACTGACTCTGAAAAGTCATGCATTGTGCCTTCCTTTCCTGGAAGTAGGGAACTAAGAGTAGTTTTTTCCTGGGTGAACCACTTCAGATTGGAGTAAGTGGTCCTGTAAGTACTCAGTACCAAGGCATAAAGATCTTCATAGGTCAAAAATGGCACTTTAAAGTTTACCTGGAAATGAGGGGTCCTTGTTGCTCTCTGAGCTTTGTTGTTTTCTTGCAGAGGTTTCATCACCCAAACTAGGTAACATCATCAGTGCACTGTACATTTCAGTAATGAAACGTTTGCAAGAAAACAATGAAGCTCAGAGAGCATCAAGGACCCCTCATGTCAACTCTGAGCTACAAATATTCTATTTTATATAAATATTTCTCCTGGAAATATGTGGATACCAGCGCTTTTTTCTTACAGTCCAGGGTGGTGATGTGCAGTTGAATATCAGCAGCACACTGATGCAGTGGTGGGTTTCAAATTTTTTTACTACCGGTTCTGTGGGCGTGGCGTGGCTTGGTGGGTGTGGCAGGGGAAGGATACTGTAAAATCTCCATTCCCTCCCCACTCCAGGGGAAGGTTACTGCAAAATCCCCATTTCCTCCCGATCAGCTGGGACTCGGGAGGCAGAGAATAGATGGGGGCAGGGCCAGTCAGAGGTGGTATTTACCGGTTCTCCGAACTACTCAAAATTTCCGCTACCGGTTCTCCGAACTACTCAAAATTTCCACTACCGGTTCTCCAGAACTGGTCAGAACCTGCTGAAACCCACCTCTGCACTGATGATACTATAGCTTGAACTGTCAGACAAACTGTCTCAGAAACTTCATCTAAATGTTAAAAGTAGGAGAGAGGACAGACTTTTGTGAGCTCCACAAGATACAGGCCAGAGTGAGCTGACCAATTGTCTTCTATCACAACTGCTGACTGAAGCCACCCATTGAAGGAGCAGAGAACTCCGGAACAGTGCTTTTAGTTCCTAATCCCAATAGATGGTCCAGGAGGAAAGATGAGAAAGTATCAATTCCTGTATATCACGGGTGTCAAACTCGTGGCATCACGTTGCCATCATGTGACGTTTCGCAACGTTTTCCCCATTCGCGGAGCTGGGGTGTCTTGCACATGACGCATTCGGCCCGTGGGCCGCCAGTTTGAAACACCTGCAGTCTATATCCTTCATAGTAGTTCTGCCCCACTATCTCAACAGAAAGGGGACTTTGGATTGATAGTTGTCTAAAATTTCCAGGTCAAGAGATGGTCTCTTCAGAAGAGGGCGCCCCACAGGTCTTTCAAAGTTGATTAAATAGTACACTTTTTATTATTCAGATTTGATATTCTGGGAGTTAGTCCTGCTGTTATATGAATTAACAAGTAGTGACCGAAGGACAAGAATTTCTATTTCAGAATAGCAAATGTTTTGTATGTGAGAAAAATTGTTTTCTCTTTTTCCTAAGAGTTGTAATAATCCTATTATTATTTCTTTCCCTCCTCTCACTTTTTGAACTGTGACTACTTCTGCATTTAAATCAGTTTCTTCATAGTTTATGACTGACTCACTGAAATCTAATAAAGGCACCCCAGCAAGCAGTGAAGTTGTAGCTTAGGACCACGCCTATCCATAGCCGCATGAATCTTAATTAAAACAAATTTCCATGAACAAGTATAATATATTTTTGGAATAAATTATACTTCTTTCTTTGTATTGGTGACTCCTAGAAATCAGAATGAGTTGTATGTGCATGTATATGGTGAAGAATTTGGCTTCATTGCTTAACAGGACAAAATAGCAGGTGGGAGCTCACAGGATTGGTTTATTTTGATGTTCTCATCTGGTTTTTAAAGATATTTGAGAAGCAGCATCAAAATGGGGTGTTTTTCTTAAAATGCTTGTTGGATTAAATGAAGCAGTTTCCACCAAAACATCAGAAGTAATCTGGAAAAAAGATCTCAGAGGAGCTTCAGTATTAAATTGTCTCCATGTGTGCCTTTGCACCTGCTTGGCAGTTTTCAAAAGAAATCTCCTCATGTGCTCTGTGAAAAATGACACACACATAATTCACTTTTGTGTAGCTCCATTAAGACAAAATTAAAGTCATCTAGAATAAGTATGAATGGATGGAATGTTATCTATTGGGAAGGCTATTGGTATGAAGAACTGCTTGCTCTTAATAAAATACTTCAAGTAGGCCAGAGTTTTAAATCTGACAGGATGTCAGCAGAAAGTAGTGATAAACTCTGTTTATACAACTAAGATTTTTTTTTTGTCAGAAGAATGGCTATATTTGTTTGTTTGTTTGTTTGTTTGTTTATTTTGTCAAGGATATATAAGATAACAGATAAAAGTATAAACATTACATGAAAAGGATACGAATAAAAAGAGACATTAGTATTAGCTTTTTTGGCTGGCTCATGTTTAAGTGACCATCCACTAGGACTCCAAGGTCTCTCTCACAGTTAACTGTTTTTGAGCCAGGTTTTACCTAATCTGTACTTGTACCTTTGGTTTTTCCTGCCCTGGTGTAAAACCTTGCTTTTCTCCACATTAAATTTCATGATGTTGGATAGGGCCCATTGTTCAAGTCTGTTAAGATCTTTTTGGATCCTGAGCTTGTCTTCTGGGATGTTAGCTATTCCTGCCGGCTTAGTGTCATCTGCAAATGTGATGAGTTCCCCTTCTATTCCCTCATCTAAGTCCTTTATGAAGATATTGAAGAGTACTGGGCCTAAGATGGAACCTTGTGGTACCCTACTGCTTCCTTCCTTCCATGTAATGTAGTGCTATTTAGGACTACTTGTTGAGTACTGTTTGTCAGCCAGTTACAAATCCATCTGGTGGTGATGCTGTCTATCCCACATTTTTCTAGTTTACCAAAAAGTAGGTTGTGAATGCCTTGCTGAAGTCTAAGTATACTATGTCCACAGCATTTCACTGGTCTACTAATTTAGTCACTCTATCAAAGAATGAAATAAGATTGGTTTGGCATGATCTGTTTTTAACAAACCTGGGCTGGCTACTATGGTAGTTATAACTTTGTTTCTAGATGTCCACAGATCTGTGTTTTGATTATTTTTCTTCTTTATTTTAATAGTTGTTATTAACAATTTTATCTTTAAAATGTGTTGATATTGGTTTGTAAGTCACCTTCAGAGATTTTTAACATTGAATAGCCAGTGTAAATTCCTTAAAACAAACAAGTTCTCAATGGTGCTTGTTCAAAATACTGTTTTTCTGAGAGTTCGTTTCAGGTTATTATAATAATTGCAAAACCATGGTTTATTGCTGTCCATGAAGTCATGTCACCATTATTGTCTTCTTTGCTGAATATATCATCTCACCATATTGCTGAATGCATCTCTAACAAATATATTTAGCCTCTCATAGAGTCAGTTCATAGATGGAACACATGCCTTACTGTTGAAGATGGGAGGCATTTTATAATTGCCTATAATTGCCTAGGGGAACATTGTATTGCCTAGGCTTTCAATGTAGTGGCCATGTGATTGCCTATTTCCAAGAATGATTCTAGAACTCCTAGAAATAGTTAAAAATAAATTAAAACCAGCCACTGCAGTTAAGGATTCTGTTTGGAATAAGTCCATCTATCCAGAGAAGAGTTATAAGCTGGAAAGGCACACAACATTCTGGAAAGCTAATTGGGTGGCCATTGCCAACTAGCCTCAAAAGGTAGGGGTTGCCTGTGCAATAGCTAAGGTGAGTTTTTGAGGAAATGAGAAAGCATTATGATCCAATATGCCTTTTTCAAAATGTCACTTGTATAACTAATTATAGGATTATATAACCTGTTTGTTGACAAATGGCTGTGCTATTGGCAAATTGAAAAACTGTTTAGGAGCGTTGAAGGCAAATCATCCTTGTCAGTCAGTGTTCATTTGAAAAGTTAATATGCTGTAGTTTATAAATATATATATGGGGAAAATGTTGCTGATGTGCATAGAACCCTAGGAAATTTTAACCTAGAAGGATGAGATAGTCATGCCTGCTTTGTGGCTGGTGAATTTATTTTATTATACAGGAATATAACAGCAAATGGGAAACATGGTTAACAACAATAAACAGAATTTTTTTCAGTATATTTGCAAAGACAACTAAAAGATTTATAGTACATGAAGCTTTAGAATCATATTTTGTTGAGTCATATTAATAAACAGGACTAACCATTGATGAAAGATTGGCTCATATTAATAAAAACAATCTGGTAATGTGAAAACATATGAAAATATACATCTACATTTGAGCTCATCTACAGGATGACCCATGGTGGCACAGTGGTTAGAATGGAATATTGCAGGCTAATTCTGCCAACCTCCAGGAGTTCGATTCTGACCAGTTCAAGGTTGACTTGGCCTTCCCTCCTTCCGAGGTGGGTAAAATGACGGCCCAGATTGTTGGGGGCAAAATGCTGACTCTGCAAACTGCTTAGAAAGGGCTGTAAAGCACTGTGAAGCAGTATATAAGTTTAAATGCTATCACTATTGCTACATTTGCTACACTGAAACAATTTTTATTAAAAGCTAAATAGATACCATCTCAGTGAACAGATATGAAGATATAATTATATAACATTAGGTTAATATATTTGACATACAGAGTTGAGGACTTAAAATAAAGTGCAGAATGCACGTATTTAAGGCTGTTATAAATTTGTACTATGTACAAAAGTGCTTTCAACACTCAAAACGTGGTATCTTGTAAATGGCAAATATTATGCACTATCCACAGTATTAAATTAATGTACACTTGCTTTAAAACTTGTCTTTGGATTAAAAAAAAAAGTTCTCCTACTGTGTTGCAGATTGTGGTATATTGAAGGAGGATCAACCAAATGAGCTCCCCCAGGAGCCTTGCGTCAGAATTGCTTCCTACAGGTGCTTCAGGATTTCCCCACCAATTGGATGGTGTTGAGGAGGTAGAGGTGAAGATGACACAGTTTAGTTAATTTCCTTTTAATTTTTTTAATGTTTTTTTTAATGTTTAATGTTTAATTTTTCCCATTTTTAAGCATTTTTATTATTTTATTCCCCCCCCCCCTTACTATTTATGGCTCTTTTTATGACTTCACCAGAGAGTCTCAGGTTAGTTAAGCTGTTTTGTTTTGCTCTGACTCTGTTGTGTGTCAGCTGGTGTTAAGAGGAGAGACAACTGTTTTCACAACAGAGAGAAGAGAAGGAGGGAAGGAGGAAGAAAGAGCAAGTGAACTCAGGAATAAGTCTTTGGATCATACTGACTAAACAGCCTAAAACTGAAGAATGGTTAGAATATAAGAAAGCATCAGCTGTAAATAGTAAAAGCCCTACAGTTACCTCAAATCATTATGAAGCCCTGGAGTCAGATCTGCAGTGGTAGAAAATGAAGGCAAATATATTTGTCCCAGGAGAATGTTGCAGGATCCAATCTGAGTTGGTCATCAGGACCAAAGGTTTATTCTTCCAAGCTTTCAGGCTTCTGCTGAAGCCCATCATCAGGGAACTTCATCAGAGGTGGTAGCCAACAACTCTCCTCTTTATGGAAAGAATTCAGCTTCCTGGATGGATCTACTGCTTTAACTTCTTCCCTGTGTGAGGAACCACAATTCGTTCTGCAGCTGCGCGTCCTCTCAAAGGCCATGGGAATGTGAGGATTCAAAGAGCAGGAACATGATTGACTTTACATTGAGATGGTGCTTCTTGACTACATGGATTGTTATTTCTATCTTTCAACAATTGTCAGAAGCAAATGAAAGGGTGGTCGTTCTGAAGCTGGCAATTGATGCACGTTCACTGCCTTGAGTTATTTATATATATTATATTTATATACATTAAATAATAAATTAAATAATAAATAATTAAATAATAAAGGTAGGATAAAACAAATCAATTTACAAAAGTCTACCAAAACTAACTGGCAGAGATTTCTTTGCAAATAGGAAGTGCTTGCTTCTATTAAAGAGGCAAGGACTGTCCCCTTCCTCAGATCAAACAAGCAAAAAAACCCTGAAAAGGAGGAATTCATCCATAAGGAAGCTATAAAAACGAAGAACGAATCTAAAATATACATTCCCTACTAACTAATCAGATTGCTTTACATCTAATAACATCAATTGCAATTGATGGGGATCAAAAAAGTTACTCTTTCTCTGAGCCAACTCTGCTGTGAATTGAACTTTCTTTTAAAAGCTGAATAGTTGCTAAGTAGACTGGGCAAAATTGTATTTTCTAACATTTCAGCAGTGCACCATTGCTTGTATACTGTTAATATAAACCCTTTTAAAATCAAAATCAAATCAAACCCTTTTGTATACTTTTGCAGTCCTTCCAATATGAGTGTTTCGTGAAGAATGGGCACTTTTCTAAATTTGTCTCTCCAGCTTGATGTGGTTTCTCTAAAGTCTACCTGTAATACCGTATGTTAAAGGAAAAAATTGCAGGATTTCCCAATGATCTGGCAGACAATTTGATCACACACCAAGTCAGTCTTTGAAATTCAGAGCTGATATGTGGGGGTGAATGTGATAGACCATTTGTTTATCCAAAACCTACAGTACCAGCCTCCGTGGCAATTCCAATTTTAGTTATAGATGGAATCACATTTTGTTCTGAAATAGCAAGTCTATTATCTGGGTGTTTGCTTATTGATTGAGCCACAGGGAGAAGCTGTGTCCAGAAAAGCTTTTATTTAGCATTTCGTAGGTGGTCCAGTTGCAACTCTTTTTGAAATGCATAAGGAATTGCTAATCCTATCACCTTGTGATTGATTTACTGTAATGTGCCCTGCTTTGGCTGCCTCTGAAGACTACTCAGAAACTGTAGTTGGTGCAGGATGTGTTTGTTAAGTGAGTGAGGGCCACTTAAGCCATATGACATCTTTAACACTGGTACTGGTATGGCACAATTTAGTGTTGGTTATAAACAACCAACATCAAGCAGTTTACAACGTGGGCCCTTGTAAACTCCCAGAGTTGTTGGGAGTCAGATAGCATATACATTTTAACAACAACAACAACAACAACAACAACAACAACAACTGTAAGGCTAATATCCTCCATGTGGAATTTGTCCATTTCTGCACATGTGAGCATCCTGCTTTGCAAAGTACTAAGAATACTTAAGTCATATGTTCTTGTTGCTGCTTTGTTAATTTGCATTTGTAGATTCATGGAGCTTCAGTATAATCCTGTCTCCTTAATTTATAATTTCTCAGGTAACGTAATCCTGGCACTTAATGTTCCTTTTGTACTGTTTAAAACAACATAAAAGGGATATAATTCCATTACTTGGCCTCATTGCTTCTGTCCCAGCAGTTATCATTCCATTTCCTTTCCTTTCCAAGAGGTCTTTATGCACCTTCAGTAGCAATTAGAGTTTGTCCTTGTGCCATGTTCTAATTCCTTGTGCCTAATATGGCTTTTGTGTGACCCAACCACTTCTCTCTTGTGAGTCTACAAGGAAAGTGTGAATCTCTCATAGTCTGTCTAGAAACAGTAGCTGTTATTCATATTTTCATTACATCTCAATTTCTAATACACATAGTCTATGCTGGACTAGGGGAGGTATGGCTTACAGATTCACTAAGATTACTCTTAGCTGTACCTTGTGCTTAATGGAAGTTATCAGGAAAATATTTTTAAAATTTAGAGGAAATGAAGGAGCAGAGTACTTAGATCACATCCATACCCACAAAAGTGAAATATTCAATAACCTTCCCATTCCTGGACCTACTCAATAGACAAGAAAGAAATAACTTTGTGACTGAGCATATACAATTGTCACACTCCCACTTCAGACAGCATCTGCTTTTCCTATCTTTCGTTTAGTTGCTTGGCTCTATGAGCAGATTATAGGTAAGCTATTTTAGTCTAGGCTTTCTGGCTTTATGCCTCAATTCTCTCCTATTTTTAAATGGAGCAAAATATACTAACTGTAATATCACTTTCTATAGGAGACAATTTTGGCTTAAAAGAAGCCCAGAAAGAGATTAACATACAATAGAGAAAATAAAGGTCTTCATAGACAGATAGACAAACAATTTAGTCTTTGTCCAAGGGAAGTAAGTAAAGACCCTTGATTGTCCTCCACTGGAAATGTCTTCTCCAGTGTAATCAAAGTTTGAATTTATTAGGTTGCTGCTGCACCATAGTTTTTGATTTTCTGTATTTGAAACCTCTGGCTGGAAGATAAGTGTTGTGAACCATCTCCATTGTTTGGAGGCACGTTGAAGCACCCAAGTTTAGGCAAGTAAAGATGGTGGCAAGGAGATGACGAGTGATCATTATTATGACTTCTTATGAAAAGATGCATCACCAAAATTTCAGTCAGAATTTTTTTGCTTCACTGTCACTGGTCAGAGAACATTACTGCTGCTTCTGCAATTCAGCTTTTCTTGAGACATTGCTGCTGCTCTAGTATCTGAACTTTCCTTTTGGTCTTTGCTTATTATCAAATACAGAAGTGAAATAGATTTCTGCATGACAACAAGTGACGTGAGTCTGGTGGGGGAATTCTGGGAGTTGAAGTCCACAAGTCTTAAAGTTGCCAAGGTTAGACACCCCTGGTTTAGACCAACATGGTATAACAAGAAGGAATTATACCGGCATTCTGAAAGCAAAATTTTCTTTCAGAGCAATTACTGTTCTGGAAGGCACTTTTGTAAAATTCTATTTAAAATGAATGCAAAAGAGTGTACCACATTCGTGGTTTATTATTTAAAACCAGACATGAAATTCATTCATTTTGATTATAATAAAGTAGCATAAAATAGCAAAAAAATAATAATCTATGGTCCAGACTAGTTTGTTCTGCTGATTTTTCCTTGGGTATTTAAAAACCACAAGGATAGGGAATGTTCAAAAACAGCTGTTTGCTAATACACCTACTCACTGAATATTTTGAAATTTTGTTCATTTTACATCTTGTGAATATAAATCTGAATATAAAAGCATAGAATGAATATTTTGTCCCTGAATGAAAAACATTGAACTTGAGATATCACATATACAGATACATACATACATACATACATACATACATACATGAATCTCTGGGACAATTCAATAATGATTTAGATAACTTTTCCTAGGGTACAGTACAGGGATTTTTTGTTACGCATGTGCAGTAACAAAAAATCCCAAAAGACAAAACAAAAAAAGCCGAAAAAAAAGATGGCGACCGCATGCACAGTGCTGGAAGTCGGCTTCTGCGCATGCTCAGAAGGAAAAAAAAAATCAAAAAAAATTAAAAAAAATTAAAAAAAAAGATGGCGGCCCCCACGGACCGGCACCAACTGATCCGGTTTGGTGATGTCATCGTGACGTCACCAGCGGACTGCTACCGGTTCGGGAGAACCAGTCCAAACCAGGAGGAACCCACCCCTGGTACAGTACATTATTATGGTTCTCCAGTATTAATCATATTTATACTTCCACAGTATTTAAGGACTACTTAAATCAGTCAACAGGACTGACACAAATTGTATATCATAGCAAACTTGTGTTTTTTTATAATGTTAACTATGGATATCTCATGCTTTCCTATATTAGAATAAGCAGTTCCTTTTTTTATATTGAACACAATAGTACTTCAGTGTCAGAATGAAGTAAAATATTTTTACTTGTGGGTAATAGTATTTGTTTCCTTTTTTCACATGAGAAAGAATATTTACCCATAGTTGGGGCTTTATAACCACAATGTATTCTTTTCCTGACTTTTTGTGAACTCCTATTTAAATTTACACAGAAGTGGATTTCTTGAAGAAAATTTAACTGCATATTTTAGAGTAAAGAGTATGTGGAACTGGATTGCAGCATCCAATCTCTTTATCAGATGGACTGAGGCATTTCAAGTATGTTCTAACTCATCAGGGATATTAATTTAAAAACCCTATGTGTGGAAAGAGAATCTGTAAGCTTTTTTTATATCTCTTTTCAGATAATCATAGTTTATGCCACATCTGCAAAATCATGACTACTTACTATAGGCTTGCTATGCCACTGAATAATGGAAATAACAGCAAATTTAATATTCCTTATAGTGACATTGTATTATGTTTTATATTGGACTGATATTTTCACCTTCGGAGTTAGTATGTATTAAAAATGACTTGTGCCAAAATAGTACTGTAAAATGAGTAGTTTCCATCTCCCTTTTTTTAAAAAAAATTCCCAAAATATATTGCTACATACGAATAATCATTCTATTTTTTTCTGACAAAACAGTTAAATGATAGATAGAAATGTTATTGAAAAGGGCTGTTTTGATGATTAATGCATCAATATACTGATTTAAAGCTGCATTTAGCTTATCATTGAACTAGTAACAGACAATGTAAATTTTATAAGTAGAAATAAAACAAAGCAGCAGATATTAGTGGATCGTATACATATGTGATATAGTGGCTTTTGGGTTTTTGCATAATTGTTTCCAGTCATTGATTTGCATCACATGCACAAGGAATGTCAGTTTTTGTTTGTGGATCCCTGACTCAAGGAAGCAATCTTTATTTCTCACAAAATTAATAATGGTTCTACTTCTAATCCATAATTTAAAACTCCACCATCTCTTTTTCTTTCCTTATCTCTCCAGCTTTCACAGCCATATATTACCAATGAAAAGAGCACTGATTTAAGTGTTCTGATATTTATTGTTATAGATATTATCTTGTTTATGTTTGTTATTGCCTTCCTCCCTACAATTAATTCTTTAGTTAATTCTTTAGCTCTAAGAAACAAGCTATTACTGTTATGTCGTTGCCATCCAGTGTAAGTTCATTGAGTGTATAGGTTGATGTTTTACTTTTATCATCCTTATGTTTCATGTTAATGTATATTTTTCACTTTCTGTTTTTATTTTCAAAATGTATTTTTTAAAGTCTTTATTGCTTTCAGATAATGAAGTGACAGTGTTTAGATATCTGCTTTTGCTGCTATTTGGACCTCCAATTTTCATTCCAGCTATCAACTTTTCCAGTGTGATCGTTTTTATAATATATTCACTGTATAAGTTAATTAATATTAGAGAAATTATTTTATAAATGTATCTGTGATAAGACAAACTTACTAGTTTCATATTTCTTTTGCTTGCACAGTTGGATGACTTCTTTTTCTTTTGTAATAAGATTTCCCATAAAGGGTTCCTATTTTGTCTAACGAGTTTGAATACTTGTCAGTTTTTAAGTTAATTAACTCAACCTACTAATTTGTTTACCATCTCCAGATATTTATTAGGCATTGGGTTTTTTTTCATTTATGTGAAATATATAAGGATTTTTATCTTCCAAATGAATAGCAGTGAATGGCGGAGTGTGTGTGCCATCTTACATTTTCTGGAAATGTGGTTGGTAATAGAGAAAATAAAGGAAGATGCTATTGAAATCAGTTCAGTGGGCAGGAAGTACAAATCAGGAAGTACAAGGCAGGAAAGAGTTACCTGCATTCCATCAAAGTAGATGAGAACATGAGCTCTTCTTGAGCTCTGCTTTTAAAAAGTATGGTCTGTAGTCAGGGGTGGGTTCTAACTTACCTTGCTGCCGGTTTGCTTCCACCCGCGCCGCATGCGTACTGCCGAAAAATTTAAAAAAAAAAATCCCCCCCCCAAAAGCCAAAAACAAGATGGCGACGCATGCGCAGTGCCGGAAACTCGGCTTCTGCGCATGCGCAGAAGAAAAAAAAATTCCAAAACAATTTTTTCCCCCCAAAAACATAAATCCCAAAAAAAGATGGCAGCGTCCACGGACCGGCACCAACCGAACCGGCTCCGTGACATCACCGTGATGTCACCAGTGGGTTGCTACCGGTTCAGGCGAACCAGTCCGAACCGGGAGGAACCCACCTCTGTCTGTAGTAGATAAGTCCCCTCAGCCAGAAAAATTCAATGAGAACTCTGAAAAATCAGAATCCTTTGTAAATGAGAGGAAAATATGGCTAACAGATTGACTAAAGGAACTAGATCCTATGTGTGCTTCAGAGGTGGGTTCCTCCTGGTTTGCACCGTTTCTATAGAACTGGTAGCAAACCGCTGGTGACGCCACGGAGCCGGTTCGGTCGGTGCCTGTCCATGGATGCTGCCATCTTTTTTTTTGGAATATTTTTTTGGGGATTTTTTTTTTGAATTTTTTACTATTTTTTCTTCTTCTGCGCATCCCCGGCACTGCGCATGCGCCACCATCTTGTTTTTGGTTCTTTTTTTTTGGATTTTTTTGCAAATTTTTGGCACTGCGCATGCGCACGCACGGCACAGCCATGCGGCACACAATGCGCACACAGCCACGGGGCATGGGAGAAAGCGAACAGGCAGCAAGGTAAGTTAGAACCCACCCCTGGTGTGCTTCCCTAGGAGGAAGAGCCACTAGAGCTTAGGTTGACATGCTGCCAGGAAAGTGTATATAGATTTCATTGTGTTCAACGCCCAATACAATAACCCACTAATTTTCTTTTTGCAAAAAAAGGTCAGCCCAATACCAAAACAATTCCATCCCTAGCTTACGTAGAGCAAGCTGGGCTAAACATGTCCGTTCCATACAAGTGCAGCCTCTGCATCCTTATATAAGAATAAGAGGCAAAAAACCTCAATGAAACTTGGTAACATACTACAGGTTGAACATTAACAGAAGGCTAGAAGGATTTTTTGTTTTAGATGAGAAACAGGGATATGGAGAAAAATAATACCAAAATAGAATGGATAATGGCAGTGTGCCAACAGAGTAGAAAAATGCTGTATCAGGAAGGCATTCCTTGGAGATCTTGACTGGCATCCAGCAAGAAAAAAAGGCTAAATACAAGAAAATCCAAAAAAGGTATAGGATGTGATCAAGGAAAAATAAAGTTCACCCTGTTACTATAGTGATAATAAGTCCAAGCCATATGAATCAATGTTCAAACTTCTATCAGCCATAAACTGATTGGAAGTAACCTTATTTGTGTTCGCTGAGGGGACCTGATAGGTGTATGGTATTAATTGCATTTTAAGATCAAATAATCTAGTTTCACAATTTTTCAGCTAACCTATGGTTGAGATACTAAAGCAGAATATTCAAACTCATTGATCCAAGTCTTATCAGAAACTAATACTTATTTTATATATTCATTTCAATTTCTTTATATGAATGAATCCCAGAGCATAAGAAGCCTTTAATGTATGTGGAATTCCAGTTTCAAGTAATAGAAACTAGTAATTTCTAGTAATATCTTGATCAAAAATTTCAGTGGCAGTGTCTAAGTTACTCTTCATCCCAGGTAAACACTTAGTAGCAGTTGAGTATTGTAGCTAACAGAAAAGAACAGAGTGACTTCCTGTAGTTATTATTCCTTTGGTCACTAGATTTTTTTTATTATATTATTTTTTTATTTTTTTATATACACAAAAAACATTACATAACATATAAACATACAATGATAGGAATCCTAGATCCCATTTTGGTTATAGCTCAAGATCAGTTCACAAATTTTTATATACTTATAATATAAATATTTTTGAATATATTTATAGTTTATATTTTATACCTATTTCTTCTATGTATATACTTTCTGGTCTATTTTTTGTACATGTCATATATCTCTTTTATGGATTTCTTCAACACATATTCCCTTTTCCATTTCTATATGCATTCATTTACATATATGTCTTTTCCATTTTGTATAAATATATATATACATCTAACAAGTTGATATTTACACTTTTCATAATATACCTATAATATAAATATTTTCAGATATATTTGTAATTTATATTTTATACTTGATTCTTCAATGTATATTTACTTTCTGGTCAATTTTTTGTTTCATAGTTAATATACCTATAATATAAATATTTTCAGATATATTTGTAACTTATATTTTATACTTGATTCTTCTATGTATATCTACTTTCTGGTCAATTTTTTGTATATGTCATATATCTCTTTTATGGATTTCCTTAATACATATTGCCTTTTCCATTTCTATATACATTCATTTACATATATGTCTTTTCCATTTTATATAAGTATATATATATATATATACACATCTAACAAATTAATATTTACACTTTTTGTAAATTATATTCTAATACAAGTTCAGAAAACGATTTGGGTAATGTGTTTTCTTAGTTTAAAGTGAGTTTTATGGTCCTTTTTGATATCTCTTATAGCATTAAAATCTCCTCTATATTTTTTTTTAAATCATAATATTCATCCTGGAAGTGACAGAATTATAAGTAATTGGGAATAATAACTCATACGGTTTTGGGTGAGTGATACTGTACTGTACTAAAGGATGTGGAAAGTGTTAGAATGTTCATAGTGTTAAATGGAGCAATCCATTTAACACTAACATTTAACATTTTAAATAACTTTTAATCCCCAAACCCCCATAACTTTAACCTTAGACTGTCTACTGTTGACCTCACCCCATTCATAAGAGGTCTGTAAGGGGTGTGCATAAGTGCACCAACGTGCCGACCATCCCTGTCCTACTGTCCCCATTTATTCGTATCTATTTCCTGTATTCATAATCATGTTTATACTTATATCTGTTATCTTATACATGCTTGACAAATAAAATAAATAAAATAAAATAAAATAAATAAAAAATAAAATAAATAAAATAAATAATAAAATAAATAAAATAAATAAAATTATGTTTCCCTAACACATTCTGTGCAACGCTGTGGAAAGCTCTGGAGGAGGAAGGAGGTCCAAGGCCTGCAGGACCCTCTGGGGAGGCAGAAAGGCCTGTGGGGCTCTGGTGGGAAGGCCTGCAGGGATCTGATGATGGTGGGAAAGCAGGCTTAGGGTGGGAAAAGGGATGTAGGAGGCCTGGGGCAATTGGGCCAATAGATCTGTATATACCAAATGCGAATACTTTGGAGAAAAGCCAAAAACCAAATGGAACAAACATTGTTTCCATTTTTGCTAACATGAAATTGCCCAATTCTGATTATTTCTTTTTATAAAATATTATTTTCTTAGATTTCTCAGCTGCCTTATTTTAGTTTTTCTGAGGCAAATTTGTCATTAAAAACAAATAAACAAACAAACAAATGCAATTTATTTCTGAAAATTAGACTGGGAGGGAAAGAATTTATGGTTAAATTATAATTGTCATCTTCTTGTTTTTTTATACAGTTGAATATGACAAGGAATTCATGCCTTATCAGCATCATCACAAGGAGTTCAAATTTAATTTGTCTCAGATTCCAGAAGGAGAGGCTGTTACTGCTGCTGAGTTCCGAATCTACAAGGACTGTGTTTTTGGAGGCTTTAAAAATCAAACCTTTCTGATTAGCATCTATCAAGTATTACAAGAATATCAGAACAGGTTTGTCCTTACTGCTAAAACCGTGAAACCAACATAGGCATAAAAATTCAGATTCTATCATCTCCTACTTCTTGAACCATTTTGTTTTAATTCTGTGGAATTAAAGCTGTTTATTTTTTTAAAAGATCTTTATTTCTATTCACGCTGAATTTTATACATACAGTAGAAAAGTCTTTAAGTCTTAGGTTTGGAGCTCTGGAGGTCTTTAAAGGATAAATGCTTGATGGGTGGTGGAGAGAAGGCTCAAGCCTGGGAGGACCCGGGGGAGCAGGCCTAAGGCCTGTGAGCACCTGGTAAGGGGGAATGGGGGGATAGTTGAATGTCTATGTGTAATGATGTGCGGGAAATGATATGGGAGATGGGAGGAAGAGATGCAGACTATGGAATGGTCATTGTAGCTGAAACTGCAGAAGGAATGGAATATGGCAAATACCTCAGAGGGGACCCTCTCTAATTTTTGGATTGTAACTGTGAGGGGGGAGAAATGTACTTTCAGACTTACAAATGTAACCTTAAAGATAGAGCAAGATAGAGAGTGCCTCTCAAGGCTGCCATCAATCTTGCAAGTCCGAAAGTACCTTCAAGTCCACTTTTCTGTTACAAACGAAGGGCACAAAACCACCATGTTCAAACATCTTATCAGTTATGAAGGCAGCTGTAATCACAAACCATAACTTGGCAGAAGTTTCAAGCTTGGCTTAGTATGGCAACTATGGTTGTCTCTCCCAAGGGAGCCGAGGTGGCGCAGTGGTTAGAGTGCAGTACTGCAGGCTACTTCAGCTGACTGCTAGCTGCAGTTCGGCAGTTCAAATCTCACCGGCTCAAGGTTGACTCAGCCTTCCATCCTTCCGAGGTGGGTAAAATGAGGACCCAGATTGTTGGGGGCAATATGCTGACTCTGTGAACCGCTTAGAGAGGGCTGTAAAGCACTGTAAAGCGGTATATAAGTGTAAGTGCTAGCATGTAAGAAAAAGGGAATGAAAAGGGAAAAACAAAGTGAAGGAAAAGGTCAAACAAATAGAAGGCATCTTGGGAGGTTGTAAGGAGTAGAGTTGCCTCCACAAGTTTAGAATGAGTCAGTTGACTGGGTAGCCATTCAGCTTATTGTGTATACAGTCTTGTTTATGCAGAGCCTTGTGTTCCATTAAGGAACATGGAAAAGAAAACAAACTGAAATGGGAGCAGCCTTATAACGCAGAACTTTGCTATAGAAGACAGCAAACATATCTCTGTTCAGATAGCTTATATTTCTCCTTCATTCAAAATATTATACATTACTTTTGTTGTTCATGCTCATATTGTAAGCAAGCACAGCGGTTATTTCCATGCGTCCACTGAACAAAAACTACATCATGAATAATTATTGCCATTGAAGTATCTTCTAGATCAGCGGTTCTCAACCTGTGGGTCGCGATCCCTTTGGGGGTCGAATGACCCTTTCACAGGGGTCGCCTAAGCGCGCGCTAGCCCGCCACGCCCCCTTTGTCACATCGCGTGTGGGGAGGGGCAGGGGTCGCGGCGGCGGGGTGGGGGTCGCGGCATTAGGAAGGTTGAGAACCACTGTTCTAGATGGAATGGATTCCACTCTAAATCCCACCCAAGTTTGTTATAATAATTTAAGAGAGAGTGTACTGTAAGGGACTTTCAGCACAAATAATACTTCTGTATTATTGCTATTGTTAATATTAGATTAGATCTACCCTGACTACCCTCAACTTATGGCCACAATTAGAACCAGAATTTCTTTCATAAGTCATAAGTCAAGTCTGATCCAATTTTATGACAGTTCTTACGGCAGTTGTTAAGTGAATCCCCACAATCATTAAGTGAATCATGTGATGGTTAAGCAAATCCAGCTTCCCCAATGGACCTTTGCTGCCATAATTTTGCAAAATATATTGCAAATCACAAACATGTCACTGCGAGATGCTGCAACTGGTCATAAACGTGAGCTGGCTTCGAAGTACCCAAAGTGTGATCAGATGACTAGGAAGGTGGTGCAACAATCATAAGTGCGAGTGCAGGTCATGTAATTTTTTCTGATTTTCTGTCGTAACTTTGAATACCATTAAACAAACTGTCGTAAATCGAAGACTACCTGTTACCATATTCTGATGAACAGACTCTAAAAGATACCAGCATCTCACAAAAGCTTCCAGTGGAGGAAAGGAATAGGTAGACCCAGTTTTGTCTGCATCTTCTCATGTGGCTTTTCCTGCATCTTTAGGCAAGTATCTGATTCAACCATGATCTGAATTCTGGGACAGAGAGAAGTAATTTAGAAACCATTTTTCATTTACACAAGATAACGTAGAAGATGAATATGCTCCATTCTGACTCTGGCCTGCCCTGATCTATCCATCATGTTGTCTTGTCTTGTCTTGTCTTGTCTTGTCTTGTCTTGTCTTGTCTTGTCTTGTCTTGTCTTGTCTTGTCTTGTCTTGTCTTGTCTTGTCTTGTCTTTCTAAGTACTTTAGAAATAAATGTAAAATAGGCATCTTCAGATCATTTCCTAACAACAGGCAGAATATTAGTTTTTAACCTTCTTTTACTTGAAGCTTAAATCCTGGAGAGAATGCTTTGATCTTCTTTGTATATTGTTAAATCTAAACCTTCCTGGAAAATTCTCTTCATTTTGAAGGCAATCATTTTTTTAAAAAAGGAAAGGGTTGTTATTTTAAGGTGCTGATTATAATATGATTCCTCTTTTTTTTTTTTTTGAGGTGATAGATGAGAAGTGCAAAGAAAAAAAATGGTGGATAAGACAAACCAAGTTATTCCAAGATTGATTATTTATCATAATATTTAAATATCCTGTTAAATCAGATCTCAGTACTCCTTCTTTCAAACTACATTAAACAACTAATTAAGATAATAGGGCAGTAATCAAAGAGAGATACTACAGTATATTGTATGGTTGCCCTTTTTGCACCAAAACTGCTTAGTAAAAGGTGGCCTGCTGACTATGTATGAATTTGTGAATAATATTATGAAGGAATGGCAGCCTATGCCTGCTACTAATATTATTTTGCTATGTTGCAGTATAATGTATAATAGCAAACATAAATGTTAATTTACTTTAATGTTCTTGCTATTGCAACACAGCAGAATAATATTATTTATTTATTAATAAATAAAGTAAATCAGTGCTGAAAATACTGAAATTAAATACTGAAAATATTTCTTGGTTTGTTTAACCATCAAATGACTCAAAGTGGCATTCATATAAAATATTTAATAATCCCCAATATAACAGATAAGAAAAACCAAATAGCAACCACCACCCAAAAAGAATACAAAAATTAAACGTTCAGAGAAAACTAATGACTTCCCAAAACCCCATGGCCCAGGACTTCCTGGAGGAAGGTCTTCCTAAAAGACAGTGGGTTTGGGGCTCCCCCTCCCCATCTTGTCTCCCATGTTCTACAAACAACAGGAACTTTTAGTTCTATGAATGTCTAATTGAAAAAAGGTAGTGACTAATATACTTTGCAGTTTGTGATATGTCTTGTTTTACAAAATTATCCTCAGAGTAGTTAACAAAAAGGATAAAGCAGGGACATTAAAGTAAGGGGTACATGTTTGGGTTCCAGTTTTAAGTCTAGAATATGGTGATGCAGTTTGCCAGTAAGATTCACTACTTAGAAAATAATTTCCTCAAAATATTTGAAAGAGAGGTGCATTTATTTAGTTTGTTTCATTTGATTGCCGCACCAATGTTTAACTATGCCTTTCAAATAATTAAATATATGTTCAAAAGACATTTGCAAACTACACTTTCATAGTTTGCATCGGTATGCAAAACTCAAAAAGTTATAGTATCTGCCAATTTTATTACTGATATTAATCTTGAGCATTTCAGTTAACTCATAGGAAACAGCAGCTGCAAAAGGAAGCTACGCAATCTCCGAAAAAGACACAGTTGCTTTCACAGGTTACAGACAGATGCTGTGTTTGTGTTCCTTTGAGTCAAAGAACCTTTTTGCCTTCATATCTGAATCACTGTTCAGCTCGAGAAGGCAGTTTCCTGTGATCCTAACTCAGAAATAGCTCAGAAGTGGAAGATGGAAGTAAATGTCCTACTTCTGAAAATGTATTATTTGAGGATAGTTTCATTTCACTTAATCATCAGAGGCCTGCTTGAAATGAAAGGTTACTCATAAAATAGCATTGGATTGAGGGGAAAATATCAGTGACGTATGGAGCAAAATATCTACAGAATTAATCAACTCATCAAATTTAACCACATTAGGAAAGATGCATACATATATAACTGTCACAGCTGCAGGGTTTTTTTAAAAGAAGCCTGAGGTTACCAATATGCAGAGTCTAGACTGTTATGTCAATGTGTCATTGAAGAATAGTAAACATCCAAAAAAAGTTGAGCATGAGGAAAGTTTTATTGAGTAAGGATAATTAATAGCTCCATAAATTGCTGTTGATGTGTAATGGTCCTGTTAAGCACCTGGGTAACGGTGACCTTTGAAGACAGGCCAAAACTTGCAGTTCTTAAAAGGTAATTAAAATAAGAAGGTCTCTGTTTGAAACTCAACAGATTGAAAAAAAAAAAAGGTCTGTTTATTCTCCCTGAATTTAAAGAAATATACCTGAGTCGTTGGAAAAAACCAACTAAAGAGTTGGATAGTAACTGTAAGAAAAAAAGGTTTTTTGAGGGTATACCTAAAACTTTTTTATTGCTTGATGTGATGTGTGTCTGTGAGAAGGAGGAAAATTATTTTTGTCTGACGGTGTACTTATTAAACCAGCAAAACCAACTGTTTTACTAATTACATAAAATGTTATTACACAGTCAGTGCTAGAAAAATAAAACAGCTTCAGGATTCTTTCCAACAGCCTTAAATAGAATTTTAGAAAAAGAAATTTCAGATTGTGTTGGAAATACTGTAATCAGTTGCAAAGTACCGGTACTTGTCTCGTGAATGCTGTAAATGTAAAGTCAGGATATATTGGTTAAAAATAGTAAGTAGGGTTGATATTTATAAAAAAGCAAATGAACACTCTTCTTTCAAAGCTGGAGCTAATTTTTCCTTTCTTGAGAGCCTTGTGGTCTAGAAATGTGGGATGGAAATTCCAGAAATAAATGATTTCTGTGTTAGCAGCACATCTATCTTGCTTAGGTAGACTGGGCGCTGTTTTTTTCTAGATCATCTGTTTGCTGACCTTATTTACTCTTACAGAGGTTTACTGCAGTAAAAATTGTGTTTACAGACATGCACATGCACACACACACTCACACACAAAAACCACCTTGTAGGGCAAAAAGAAAAAAAAAAAAAAGGGGGAGGGGAGAAATCTATAGAATCCCTTGACTTACCTAGCTAGCTGAAGACTGCATTTGGAGATGTTTTAAGTGTACATCCTATAGTAGTTCAAATGGCAGGAATGAAGAGAACCAATCAAATCCTAATAAATGATTAAAATTTTTCTCTATGTAAGTGGATATTAAAGTAATTTACAGTCACAATCAATAGAATGACACAATGAAAACATAAGTAATAGGCTATGCACTCATGGAAAATGTTTTGTGAAAAAGTGTTTTGAATCTTATATGAGCATAGCACCTCTCTACTATTAATCAAACAATGCCCTTTTCAAGACTCAAAGTGAGCCCTCCCCCCAAAAAATAAAGGGGGTATAGCTAATTCCTTAAAAGCAGCCAGTCTTTTTCTGGTTCACATGGAATCCTAAAAGTTGATGCTACTTTAATGAATAGCAGAAAGTGGCTATGCTTACTTCAGTCCAAACCATTTCTAAAGTTGCCGTTTTCTATTCAAAAGCATAGATGCCCCCTGGAAGGTTGCAGGGTATAGGGGAAAGATGACGTGTATCATGACATCATCAGGCAAACGATTCACTATATTGTGATATTGATTTGTGTCATTTGCACAATGACATCATGATGCATTATCACTTTAACATCATTCTGACTTTGTTTACAGACTTGGCTGCTAATAAACAGCGAGTGCCTATTTGATGTAGAGGTTAAGGTGCTGGACTAAAAACTGGGAAGACACGAGGTCTTTGCTCCCTTTATAACATGGAGGCCAGCTCAGGAACTTCAGGCTAGTTACTTGTTTAACCCAGCCCACCTAATAGGGTGAATAGGAGAAGGGAGCATTATTAATGCTGCCTTATATTGTGAAAAGTAAAAGATGGGGCATAGAATTCAACACATAAATAACAAAACTGCCGTCAATAACTGATCCTCAACTTTCAGTCACAGAAAATATAGCAGTAAATCATGCTTTTTTTTTCTTGTCCTCATGCATATATAATATTGAAGAAGTTTTACCAGGAGTTTACCAAATCTAGAGGCTTTATTCGTGAAACATACTTTCACTGAAATGCTAGTGTGAAGCTTAAGAGAAGTCCAGGTCACGAAAATAACAGATTTCTCCATTTTGCATTTATTTTTTTTATTTTTTGCAGTTTTAAACCAATTTTGTTTTGTATTTAAAAAAAGAAGATATAATTGCTTATGTGTACTGTCTCCTTAAGCTTACTGTGTGTTTGCAAATAGTTAAAGTACAGACAAAGGGAGGTTGGAGCTATGTTCTTTCTATCGAATGAAGAGGTCAAATTGTGGGGTCCTTGGTGCTCTCTGAGCTTGGTTTTCTTGCAGACATTTCATTGTCAGACTAGGTAATATCATCAAGGCAGATGATATTACAGATCAATTCTGAACTGCAAGTATTCTCTTCTACCATTTAAACTTTCTCATTGTGCTGATGGCTAAATCCGCAATCCGACTTTGATGGGGGGGACTGTACAGTCCTATTTTCCAATTTAAAAAAAACCAAACCTAGGTGGAACACCCAGATTGGAATTTAACTTGGGACAATCCCAGTCAAACTGGAATGCATGGTAACCCTGTTTTTCTTTCTCTATTCCTCTCTCTTACCCCCATATACATTTTTCTTACCATTTTGTACTATATGATATTTTTTTGTTCTTGCAATCACTCTTAATATAAAAATGTATTTGCCAGGATATTTGATTCATACCTTTTTTATTGTAAAATGAACATGTTAACTGATTAAAAAAAGAGTATTAGCAATCGCTTTAGATTTTCATTGCTGTAATTTATAATAGGACAAGTCTTTTCTCTTATATAAAGCATTGTTTCTCAACCTTGACTTGCTGGGGAGTTAGTCCACATATCTTAAAATTCATAAGGTTTTGATATAAAATAATTAGGAAATGTTAAGTAAGGTCAGAATTAGGAATGGAATCATGCAGCATGCTGCCACCTTGAAGCACCCCCTTAGAACAAAGTCTGAAGAGCACTCTACAGAGTGACTGGCTGGGAAATTTGGGGAGTTGAAGTCCATACATCTAGAAGTTGCCAAGACTGAGAAGCCATTACATGACATGTAATGAGGTGGTAATAGAATTTTAGACTGTATCTCTCCAGAATAAGGATATGGGTTTCAGACATTTGAACATTTCCCATAAAATATGGGAAGAATATGTCCCACACTTAGTATATAAGAATGTGAAGAAACTGAATCTATTAATTGGTTGAGTTGTGCAATTTGTTTGAAGGAGATGCATTGCAATATGCAAGAGAACATCTGAAACATTTCTTTTTGAATCATGAAGTAACCATGTCTTGTTCCAGGTCTGTACATTTGCTTCATACATTGTTCCCATTCCCTTAATTTGTAAAAGCATACAGCTAATTATATATCTTCTAACCTGGTGTGTTGTACTATACTAATAACACACCAGGTTACAGATAATATAACGTAATAATATAACCAATACTTGGAAATTAAAATAATTATAACCCTAAGCATTAAGTAGAGACCCAGTTGGGAAAGGACATTAAAGATAATTTTGGGCTACCATATCTGAGTTGTAAATTCTGGTTGACCACTAGATGTCAGAAAACAATTTGAGCTTATATCCAGGGGTGGGTTCCAACTTACCTTGCTGCCGGTTCGCTCCCTCCCTCCCGCGCCGCATAGGCGCGCCTCATGGTCACGCGCGCTTTGTGCGCACGTGCATGCGCAGTAACAAAAAAAAACAAAGCCGAAAAAAAGATGGCGACCGCATGCACAGTGCCAGAAGTCGGCTTCTGCGCATGCTCAGAAGGAAAAAATAAATAAATAAAGATGGCTGCCCCCACGGACTGGCACCGACCGATCCGGTTCGGTGACATCATCATGATGTCACCAGCGGGCCGCTACCGGTTCGGGAGAACCGGTCCGAACCGGGAGGAACCCACCCCTGCTTATATCTACATCAGGACTGTCAAACTCCTGGTCCGTGGGCTGGATGCATCATGTGCTGGCCACACCCACACCCGGTTTAGCAAAGGGAAAAAAAGTCCCGATATGTCACGTGACACCGCTGTGACAATGTGAGTTTGACACCCCTGATCTACCTTATTAGTCTTCTGAATCTTTTCAATCTAGAGATGATAATGATTCCATCCTTATAAAAGTAGGATTAAAGGGCCGGATAAAATAACAGTGATACACAATGGAATTATTTTTTCCCATTCCTTTAATGATTTCAGTATTTAATGCAGTCCTTTTTGTACTCCTAAACTATCTCCCCCCCCCCTTGTTTTCTTCCTTCAGAAATTCAAACTTGTTTATGCTGGACACCCGAATAGTATGGGCCTCAGAAGAAGGATGGCTAGAATTTGACATCACTGCTACTAGCAACATGTGGGTGATAAACCCTCAGCATAATTTGGGACTCCAGATGAGTGTGGTGACTAGAGATGGTAGGTATTAGACTAACATATTTTAAACATCTGGCCAATGACCTTGTCATTAAATGGAAGCTATGTTTATAGCATTAAGCTATGATGTATCTGGCTCATGCAGACCCACAGCTGTGATACAATAACTGGGCTCTGAATCCAACAGCACAGATTGAAAGCTTCTTAATTATTTTATCCCATGTTTGTAGTTATGAAATACTGAGAATTCCTGGCTTGTGAATATTGTTGGTGATTGTTGAAAAACTCTCTGAAAGTACTTTTTTTCTAGGAATGACTACTACATGTAGGGTAATTGAACCATTGCCTAGGAGGTAGACAGAAATTTCAATGTGTTATCTTGACTGGATCAGAAATCACACTGCTTACTTTTCTCAGTAGACCAGCAGTGGTGATACAATGTAAAATACTGCATCAGTCTATCAGGCTGTACATCTGATAAAGGTATAGAGTGGAAAAAAGTCACAATATGTCATGTGACGACACCGTGACGACACGAGTTTGACACCCCTGCTATAAAAGTTAACTTATGTGATGCTGGTGGGGGTCTCATGTTACATTTCGTTTTTGCAATAGGCCATGTATCTTTAATAATCAAACAGGTTGGTAGAATGCCTTTTAGCTTCAATTGATGGGGAAGCATACCATTTTTAGTTGCTTAGCCAGACTCAAATATTGCATGAATCCACAGTATAGCTTAGTTGGGTTTGTTCTTAGTTTTGCTATGTCCAGGGGTGGGCTTCAAAATTTTTAGCAAGGGGTTCTCTGCCTGGTTGCTGGGTAGGCGTGGCCATGATGGGCGTGGCCTAGTCGGCCTCCTGCACCACGGCGGGGTGAGTTTTTGCCCTCCCCGTGCTCCGGAGGCTTTCCTTGAGCCTCCGGGAGGGCGAAAACGGCCTCCCTAGGCTCCAGAGGCCCTCTGGAGGCTGGAAACGGGCCCGTTTCCGGCCTTCCCGAACTTCCGGTAGGCCTGTTTTTTGCCATCCCGAGCCTCCGCGCACGCCCTGCACTTACCTGCATCCAAAATGGGCCACGTGGGGACTCCTGGGAGGGGAGGGATGGGCAGGGCCAGCCAGGAGTGGGATTTGGGGGTTCTCCGAACTGCACATAATCTTAGCTAGAGGTTCTCCTGATCCCCTGCGAACCCCCAGCAGCCCACCCCTGGCTATGTCAATCCAGCTATTCATGTTTTTGAACTGTGGTTTATTGATTACCACCTTAGCAAATCCAACATGTCCAGGCTCATACAGTATGATGCAGTTACTAGGTGATTTAATTGATTCCCATTATTCGTTAACAGGACTTTTTAAAAAACTAATGCAGGAAACATTTTGCAAGACAAAAGAATTGTGAGAAATAAAAAGAAATTTGATTCAACTGCCATATTCATGTTATAATTTTTAAATAAATGATAATAGCTATTGAATAGGAAGAACAAGCAGGGGAAAATTAAGGAGGGTCAGTAAGATGTTGCATGTATGAAAACATCTGCTTGGCTCAAAAGAGCTATTCAGAAACACTGTGCTCTTTATATGACATACTACCTTTTTTGGTTTAATTTATAGGTCTCAGTATAAATCCTAGAGAAGCAGGACTAATAGGTCGAGATGGACCTTATGATAAACAGCCTTTCATGGTGGCTTTTTTTAAAGTGAGTGAAGTTCACGTTCGGACTGTTAGGTCAGCACCCAGCAGACGCAGGGACCAGAGCAGAAACCGCTCCACACAACCACAAGATGTTTCCAGGACATCCAGTATCACAGGTAACCTCTTACATACCTGCTGGGCTATGTTTATTCGTTACACGTCATTTTTGAGCACTTTATGAAATGTTTTTTATTCATATCTATTTTTTTTTCTTTTTCTTTCTCTTTTGAAATTATTTATGTTCAATAAAAAGTAGCCCAAATATTTTAATTGGCCTTCCCATTCTAGGACTCTAGTAAGTGACTGAGTCAGAGTCACCCAGGATTCTATGCTTAAGTGACGTCCAGAACCCGGGTCTCTCTGTTTCTTGTCTTCACTATTACATTATATTGGCTTTTTTAAAAAACAAGAACTAGATAATTGTGTGCGCTTTTAAAGAATTGTAGATTAAATCTTACTTAGAAACTGGGTTCTTTTCTTCCAGAGTTACTGTTTGTTATATATCTTCCATTCAGTCCTGCCATTGATTTTATCTACAAATGCTGACATCTCAACCTGTCTCAGACCTTATTTTCTATCTTTCATTTATTCTCAATCTTGCCAGGTACACTCATTTTTCCCCCTAATCTATCATCTGCTTGAATCACTTTCTAAAGAATTTGAGTGACTGATTCCTCATAATTACCTCAAAGGAGCAGTCAAACTTGTCTTCATTAATTTCATTGTTGTAGCTTATGGTAATCTTAATTGTCTCAAAATCCTTAATTTGGAGAAGCCAATTTTCTTTCTCTTGGTCTTAATGAATGATCATTTTTCATATTCATATCTTACTACTGAGAAAAAAATTACCATGGCTGTTGTGATCTTTGTTGTTACATATCTTTTTTCTTCATGAACTTATATAATTTTTTCATACTTTAATCTCTAGTGTATTAATCCTTTTTTCGTCCAGCATTCTTTCCATTATTAATTCTTGAGCCCAACAAAATTAAATACCATCTCAGAATTCACAAAGCATGATGGCATTATCTGTGTCATCTCAATATTTCACATAATCCCAGATTTTTCATTTTTTACTTTCATAATGAGGTCATCTAAGTTTCTTAACATTCAGTTAAAGAAGTAATGTCAGCTATACATCTCCAATTGTCAGTGTTTCAGTCTCCAGTTTTGATTTAACCTGTCACCTGTGCCATTCTTAAAATATATTAAAAAGGTATGGAGACAAAATATCTTTGTCTTACTTCTTTACCCATTCAGGACCGCTACCACATTCATGTCTTACAGTAGCTTGTTGCTCCCACATTCATGTCTTACAGTAGCTTTTTGTTCATTTTAAAAATTCCTCATAACAATAATCAAGCTTTCTGGCAAATTTATTAGCTTTAATGCATTCCACATTCTGTTCTGATCCACACAAAGGCTTTGCTGTAGTCAATAAAGTAATAAACTCTCCTCCTTAAATTAACTTGCTTTCTCCATAAACCATTTGCCAGAGCTAACGGAAACACTTTCTGGGATAAAACAAACAGGGAAGATATTTGGACAGCAGAACACCAACAAGTTCAATTGTCTGTAACTCAACTCCAAGCAGAAATACTCCTAAACACCAAAATTTCTAGTGATAGAGGAAATCAGAGACCAATTTAGAAGGGAGCGTACTTTACAAAAGCTCATGCCTTTTAATAAAATCGATTAGTTTGAAAAGGTACTATAGGCCCCTGATTTTTAACGATCATAGAATACAGGTAGTCCTCAACTTACAACCACTGTTGAGCCCAAAATTTTTGTTGCTAAGTGAGACATTTAGTGAGTGAATTTTGCCTCATTTTATGACCTTTCTTGCCACAGTTGTTAAGTGAATCACTGCAGTTTTTAAGTAAGTAACACAGTTGTTAAGTGAATCTGGTTTCCCCATTGACTTTACTTGTCAGAAGTTGCAAAAGATGATCACATGACCCCAGGACACTGCAATTATCATAAATATGAGACAGTGGTCAATCCCGTGACTGTGGGGTTGCTGCAACAGTCATAAGCGTGAACAATGGTCATAAGTCACTTTGCTCAGTGCCGTTGTAACTTCGAACGGTCACTAAACGAACTGTTGTAAGTTGAGGACTACTTGTACCCAGTTTTCATCCTACAATGAAAACTCCAATCTTTGGAGAGGCAGATTTCTGATAGATTATAAAAGCTTCTTCCTTTTAACCTGTGCTGGTGCTATGTCGATTATTTAGGAGGCTTGGTCTGAGTGAAGTCTGGTATCACCAGGTCACCTACCAGAACTCAGTGATGAAAAGCAAATTGGCCCTTTCATCCAGGTAGAATAGTAGAACAGCAAAGCATTCAAGACTTGCTGATGGGAGTACAGGATAGGGCAAGAAAAAAGGGACTGCTTATCATAACACATCGGTATTGCTCTGATGACCTATTATCTCTGGGTTTTCCAAAAGATTGCTAATAAGAACACCTTTACACACATTTAACAGGACTAAACCTTAATTTACAAAAAATAAACCAAAACTCTTCTAGCCTAGTATTTATAATTTTAATCTCCTGCCCAGTAGCACAAGAATTAAAAAATGATTTTGGATTTCCAAAATCCAAAACAGGTCCTGTCAGGTGCTGAAGTTATGCTTTCAGATAATTGCAATCAACAACCTGCAAAATTTAAGGTGTTTTAAAGTAGGTGTGAATAGTCTGTGATTCTTGACGAACTTATCTTTTATGTACACTGAGAGCATATGCACCAAGACAAATTCCTTGTGTGTCCAATCACACTTGGCCAATAAAAATTCTATATCTATATTAGCTATATTATATATATTAGCTATATTCAAGCAGCCTCTCTACTATGTTGCTTAATTTTGCACTTTTGAGTGCTGAAAGTCAGCTCTGTACAGGTAGTCCTCGATTTACAACTGTTCATTTAGTAACCAAAGTTACATCATCACTGAAAAAGTGACTTGATCATTTTTCACACTTACAACCATTGCAGCATCCCCATAGTCATATGATCAAAATTCAGACAATTGGCAACTGACTCATATTTATGACGGTTGCAGTGTCCCAGGATCACGTGATCACTTTTTGCGACCTTCTGACGAGCAAAGTCAACAGGGAAGCCAGATTCATTCAACAACCGTGTTACTAACTAAACAACTGCAGTGATTCAACAACTGTGGCAAGAAAGGTCATAAAATGGGGCAAAACTCACTTAACAAAGGTCTAGCTTAGCAACATAAATTTTGGGCTCAATTTTGGTTGTAAGTCGAGGATTACCTGTACTACATCCTGAGGAAACTGATCAATGCTGATGCTGTGGTTTTTAAAACTGCTTTCACAGAGTTAAAAACAGTGTTTATTTTTTTATTCTTAAAAATTCCTGCAAGAAAATAATGTGTGTGGCAATGCCCCATTTATGTAGTAGCTGTTATGGTTTTTGTCTTCCATGTGCTATCTGCACCTTTGCCTATTAAAAATTGCCCACCCTTGCTTTAAGAACTATAGCATCTTCCATCAACTTACCATTACAATTTCCAACAGTTGTTTTTTTTAAAAATACCTCCTAACAGATTACAACAGCAGCGACCTAAAAACAGCTTGCAGAAAGCATGAACTTTATGTTAGCTTCCAAGACTTGGGATGGCAGGTATGTGGTGTTTCTGTCTTAAATGTGGCCTTAAAATACTATCTGGGATATTAATGCTGGTTTTCTTTTTAGCAGATTAGATTTGTGCGAGTTCTACAGAAGTACATGCAAGGAGAAAGGAAATCTCCTTGAATATCCTGCTCAGTGATATATTTGTCATAAACGTCACTTGGATTGAAGAGCAAATTTTAGTTATAGGCTGCAATAAAATGTTTTTTTCGTGTTTTCTAGAACATATCTAGTACTATTTTGTTTACTTTATAATATACTCCTCTCCATTCCTGATGGATTTTGGACAGGATCAGCAAAACTGTCATTTGGTTTGTCAGTTTTTAAATTTTAAAAATTATTATAAGTTGTCCATTTGCTTGTAAAGCCCTCTGAATGTAGTTTCCAAGTGTCTAAAGTCTTGCATAGATCTTACTAAAATGGCTTCCTTCCTTTTGGATTAAATTCTTTCTGTAATTGTCTCTTGCCTTGCTGGTGCATGCAATAGTGTGTAGTAAAATGGTTCTAGGGAAGGAAGCCTTTGTTTCTAGCTGTAGAAGCTTCCATTTAAGAATGTAGCTTGTATCTATGTGAAGGCTGTGTGCACATGTATTATAGTTATGGAAACAAATGCACTCTCCATTAGACATCAGGGTGCAAGAAATGTCAGGATCCCTCTCGTAGTTTCTAAACACTCACAGTAGGTAGAACCAAAATGTGAGGGTTATTTTTATTTGCATATACTGGGCATGCAAGTGTAAAATGAGGACTTAAAGCTTGGAGGGGTTGAAATAGTTTGCAACCTAACTCCAAGCAGAAACTCTTTTGATCATTTTTTTAAATCCCTTAAAAATCCTGAAACCCCCTTCCAGAACACACTATACCCTTGACCTCTTTGACATGGCACACAAAGCTGAGGTGATAGAATCTGTGCATCCGTGCTATAGACATTCACCATGTCTATAACTTAGTGACCAATTTTTACGTTTATGACCTTTGTATGTCTGTAAAGCAAAGGAAAGCTAAGTAAGATCATAAGCGCAGTTGTGATTTCACTTAGTGGCGACTTCACTTAACAACCAAGTTACTGGTTCCAGTTGTGGTTGCTAAATGGGGATTACCTGTATATGAGTATACTCTTCATACCATAGGATTGGCAGAGAAGATTCAGCAATACTTTAATAATAGCAATAGCACTTAGACCAGGGGTGAAATCCAGCAGGTTCTGAAGGTTCTGGAGAACTGGTAGTGGAAATTTTGAGTAGTTCGGAGAACTGGCAAATACCACCTCTGGCTGGCTCCAGAGTGAGGTGGGAATGGAGATTTTGCAATATCCTTCCCCCAGGAGTGGGGAGGGAATGGGGATTTTGCAGTATCCTTTCCCTGGAGTGGGGAGGGAATGGAGATTTTGCAGTATCCTTCCCCTGGAGTGGGGTGGGAATGGAGATTTTGCAGTATCCTTCCCCTGGAGTGGGGAGGGAATGGGGATTTTGCAATATCCTTCCCCCAGGAGTGGGGAGGGAATGGAGATTTTGCAGTATCCTTCCCCTGCCACGCCCACCAAGCCACGCCCACCAAGCCACACCAAGCCACGCCCACAGAACCGGTAGTAAAAAAAAATTGGATTTCACCACTGGCTTAGACTTATATACCACTTCACAGTGCTTTACAGCCGTAAGTGATTTACAGAGTCAGCATATTGCCCCCAACAATTTGGGTTCTCATTTTGCTGACCTTGGAAGGATGGAAGGCTGAGTCATGCATGAAATAACATCCTGCAAATTCATAAACACTGATTTCGGTGTCCCTGTTGTATGTATTAATTAACCTGAGTTCTAATCCATATAATATTCTTGTTAAGGATTGGATAATTGCACCAAAGGGTTATGCAGCAAACTACTGTGATGGAGAATGCTCTTTCCCTCTCAATGCTCATATGAATGCCACAAATCATGCCATTGTGCAAACTTTGGTGAGTATATGTGTATATATATATTACAAGGCTCATAACTGTAATTATTTTGAAGGATTTAAACTTGTGTCTTTCCTCCTGAAGTTGTTGCATAACTGATTTCTCCAGCATGTCTGGACTGAGACTTGGTTAAGACTTAAACTTACATGGAAATAGGAAGATAATTTTGGCATTAATAAATTCATTCATTAATGTTAGTGGTGGGAATGCTAGCAGGATTATAGAAAGCAGAGGGATACCTCAGACGGGCAAGTTCTGATTTCATTAACTTTGTATGAAAATGTACAACTGCACCTCACTTTAAGTAGCTAAAAATAATAGTATAGGCTTGCAAAATTGAGTAAGAGCATAGGGTGGCTATATAGACATAGAGGTCAACTTGATAAACATGCCCCAATCTCAGATGGCTCAGATAAAAATACAGTTTAAGAAGGACCAAGTTGAAATTACAGGTAATATTATCAATTTCTTTAAACAGGTTCACCTAATGAATCCAGAGAACGTTCCTAAACCATGTTGTGCTCCTACAAAACTTAATGCAATTTCAGTTCTTTACTTTGATGACAATTCCAACGTCATTTTGAAAAAATACAGGAATATGGTGGTAAGAGCTTGTGGGTGTCACTGACAAAGTATCTTTACAAGACGCAGCAAAAAAGAAAATCCAATGCTTCTGGAACAGCATTTGTGCCTTAAGAAAGAATAATGAAAAGCAAAGAATTCTGTTACTACTTGTTAAGTATTTTCACACTCATTTTGATCTGATAGTTTTAAGTAGGCCAGAGCAAGTTATAAAATATGGATCCTATGAATACAAAAAGAGATGTGACAAAAGTAACCTGATGTTTGAACTACATTTCAGCCTTACTAAACGAGCGTCCCTCACATTTTGGATAATATCTCAAGAAGAAAACAGAAGTCTGTCTAAGAAATAAAAAGCACAATTTTAAGTTGAAATTACAACCACATAGAAGTTAATGAAACTGTCTTTGCTTACTCTTAAGGCATAGAAACCAAATATGTGAGATCCTGGAAACTACTGCAAGAAAATGTCTTCTATTTTGATGAACTGTTTCACTTAAATTGCTTCCTTTAGAAGCTAAAGACAGCTTTTATACATTGTCCTTTGAAATAAAAGAACTGGTCATATGCCTCTTAATAATCAGATTAGGACAACCTTGGTTAAGCTACCATTTTGGGGAGAAGGTATTTTAGAGGCAAAATTATCAGACAGATAGGAAGATGCTTCTGTGTTATTTTCAAAGGCATTTTCTACAGTTACATCCTATTGCTAATTCTGACTTTCTTAGTGTCTTGGCATCATCATGACCAAGCGTGCACATGAACCTACAGTCTATTCCTTAGACAAAAACATGCAACTCCACTGGACATATTGAGGAATTGAGCAGTTTCAAACTACATGATTTTTTTTTAAAAAAAAATCTGGTTTCCTGAAATGGGAAAGAAAATGAATCATACCAAGTTTACTAAAGAAGAGACACTTACCTGATTGCTCTTCAGAATAATGTAAGTTGACAAGGTGGACATGAGGCAAAGCTGCAGTCAGAAGCAGCTGCTTTACATTTACTGGTAATAATGGGGCATATTCTTAATTTGAGAAAAATACATCTCAATGGTATATGAACCTTATTTCTAATGTCAGATTCCAGATAAATGCCCAGGCAAAATTTCAACAAAGTGCACTTCCCTTTGACTACTTTGCATTTTAAGAATATTTTTGTAAATAACTAAAGGTATAATTTATTGCAGTCATCAGATATATTAACTTTGATGTATTATTTAGTAAGACCATGATTTTTTTTTTAAAAAAATTTATTCAGAAATTGTGTAAACAATTGTACCACTTGATTTTGTACAAGAAACTCATGAGTTACAACTTAGCCGGCTCGTAAGATTGTGCTTCTTTAGGTTTTTAAAATGAATAAAGGCTCCCTTTAAGGCAGAAATATGTGTTGATTTCTCTGCCATATGTGATTAGCCCTTTAAGTTAACTTCCACAATTCACAAGGATTTTTTCCAGCTTTGTTCTGGACAAATTCTCTAGCCTTCAAAAAATGAAGGACAAACGAGTACAAACACAGAGCATCTAGTCATGGCTATGAATATCGTATATCTTCTGTATAGACCTGCAGATAATGACCCGTAACTCTGCCCCAGAAAGATGGCAATAATCCATATGCAAAATAGATTCAAGATTTAGCTGCTATAGTTTGATCTTGTATCACTACTTGCACAAGAAAGTCTTTGGCTTTAATTCTCCCTCTTAGGGCATACTAAATTGGAAACAGGATTGAATGGGGCTGGAGAATACACAAACCTACAAATCATCTAGAAAAATTTGATGAGCAAGTTTGATTTCTTTGTTATTGTGGACCTGGGAAACGAGAAGGTCTTTCATAGACTTCTAAAGTTGTACTTGTTCATATGTAAACATGGATCCTAGCTAATCCGAATTTGACAAGTTGTAAATAGGGGGACAATCCTCACCCAGTAAAATTTGATTTATAATGTTTGGAATTGAAATGAACATCAAATCTATGTGAAGACAGCCAAGTCATGCAATTTAATTAAATGGAGTGTTGGGCTTAGCTGAGAGGTAGCATCGTCCAATATTCAGACCTAGGCAGTACCGTTAATTTTCATTGCACTTCCTCATGAGAGGAGACAACAACAGAAAGCAAATAGCCAGGGATAGCTTCCTAAGTGTTTGTGCTTCTGTGTGCTTTTCTTTAGAATTTCTTCTAATGTGGTTTCCAAAGGAGATTAAACTCTGCAAATTTTATGCAACTGATATTGTACTAATGCGTTATCTGCAGTGAAACTAATATGTTCTGATGTTTGCTTTTTTCCTCTTAATTTTTGTTTCAAAACACATTTTTTTCATCATAGGACAAGTGGAAATTCACTAATGTAAATACTAGTTCCCAATTTGAAGAGTTACTGTTTGTTGTAACCTTCCCTCAAGTTTAGCAGAGTAGATAATAGGAAATACAAACATATGAACAGATGATACCACGCTTTAGAACATCCAGTTTCCCGCATGACCACTATTGGAAATCCAATGTTACCATGATTCAACTTCCACATTTACTGGACCCAGCTAAAGAAGCAGTAACTAAGCAGGTACATTTTTACAGTTCATCCTTGGACTGTCCCAGAACAAAGTTGTGCAGTGTGTCAAGATCTCTGGCTCCTGTGTGTTCAGTTATTTTCTCACCACCACGGAAAAGCAAGAGTGTTGGGTAGCCATGGACCTTCAGAAAGAGAAAAAAAGAAATCTGAAAACACCATCATTTTAACCTTACCCCTTTATTCAGCATATGTTCATTAGCAGAACACACCCCCCCCCCAATCATTCCAGTTGCATTAAATGCGATTCGGTACATGTCTAAGGCATATTTAAGTCAACCTAAATCACTGTTGTTTTCTTTGGAAGCAATATAGATGTCATTTGTCTTGACCATCTTCTGCCCTTTGTTTTAATTTCCTAATGCTACAGTCCTAGGAATTGCCCAGAAGTCTCCCATCCAAGTACTAACTAAGAGCCGAGGTGGCGCAGTGGTTAGAGTGCAGTACTGCAGGCTACTTCAGCTGACTGCTAGCTGCAGTTCGGCAGTTCAAATCTCACTGGCTCAAGGTTGACTCAGCCTTCCATCCTTCCGAAGTGGGTAAAATGAGGACCCAGATTGTTGGGGGCAATATGCTGACTCTGTGAACCGCTTAGAGAGGGCTGTAAAGCACTGTAAAGCGGTATATAAGTCTAAGTGCTATTGCTATTGCTAACTAGGCCTGCCCTTTTTTTAGGCATTTCAAGATCTCCAATATATTGATCTTGTATAAGAGGTGTGAGGAAACCCTTTAAATCCCAGTGTATGGCTTTAACAATAAAGCAGTAGGACTGACTAAACCAGAGATGGGGAGCTACGGCCCCTTTCTGACTTGTGGATTTCAACTCCCAAAATTCCTGAGCCAGCTGACTCAGGAATTCTGGGAGTTGAAATCCACAAGTCATAAAAGGGTATAGTTCCCCACCCCTGGACTAAACTAATGGCTAATAGCAATTTCAATGTTTAGTATAAACTCTGGAATACCATCTAGCCTTGTGCTTACAGAAAATCTGTTGCAGACATTGCGTTCAGCAGTGCAGTCTACTTCTGCTATCTTCACATCTACTGGTCCTGGAAAGTTCTTTTTTGAGAGGTTCTCCCATACGGGAGCCAGGTTTTTACAATGTCCACACCTGAAATAATGAGTAAATTTTATTTCGATTTTGATGGTTAATGTAAGAAATACTTTAAAAAAAGAAAGAAAGAAAGAAAACTGAAAGAAAACCAAGTTTGGGCATATAACAATAAAATCTGTTAATAGTCAGCAAGAAGATTAAATAGAGATATAAATATGAAGCCTTTCATACAATCCAATCATATCTGATGATAGAAAATTAACTTAAATCACATCTACTTCATTAGACTTACAAGAATCACCACCCATTTTTCATGAGTACAAATATGTATCATCCTACCAAAAGTTCATAAATATTCAACTACTCCCTTTGAATTTGATAAGTTCATTATGAAGGATTAAGGAGATTGTCTTTCTCCAGATTTAGGAGAATATGACACAATCGCCTTAATTTTGCAATGTTTCTTGGAAAATGGAAGTTTGGAGAGTTTGAAAATGCTTCTGAAATGCAAGACCTAAGACAAAACACACTCCTCTCTTCGTGTTTGGGGAGGGAGAGGATCAATAAAAAGCCAAACTGTTTGGAAACCTGTATTTCATCATTTTGTGTTGCAATGTAAAAGTAAACTACTTTAACAGCTTTTGCGTTCTTTCAGATGCTATCATATAATATCTGAGTTAAGGACTGTCAAATCTTTTGTTTAAATGTATCATTTAAACAAAACCTTTTTCTAAGGTACTTTAAAAGAAGTTAAATTTCACTGAGTGGGATGACAAAGGCCTTTCTTTTACCACTGATTCTAGCACAGTGATGGCGAACCTATGACACAGGTGTGAAAGGTGACATGCCACAATGTTTTGGGGAACATGGCGGCATTCACCACCTCCTGACAACTATTCTCAAAAGCACACACCCTATTTTCACGCTATGTTTGGAGGCTGCACAAGAATGGGGTGTGCTCTGTGTGGCCTCTGGAGCTTCTGAAAATTGTATGAGAATGGGGTGTGCATGCAGTTTTTGGTGGCTGCAGAGGCTGTGAAAGAGCCTTCTCCGAAGATACTTCAAGAAGAGGGGCTTTGTGCAACCCAGGGCAGCCATAGGGGTCCATCAACACAAAGACAACACTGCCTAAAGGTAAGTGGCACATGGCAGATCCTGGGGAGCACTGGGCTGTGGGGGCAATCGTGCTGTTCCCCAAGGCTTCTGGGTCCTGGGGAACAGTGTGAGGCAGCCTTTTTGAAGGGCAGCAGTGGCACAATGGTTGAAGTTGAAGTTCCGGCCTTTACCTCAGTATCTGAGGTGGGTTTCAGCAGGTTCTGACCAGTTCTGGAGAACCGGTAGCGGAAATTTTGAGTAGTTTGGAGAACCGGTAGCGGAAATTTTGAGTAGTTCGAAGAACCGGTAAATACCACCTCTGACTGGCCCCGCCCCCATCTATTCTCTGCCTCCCGAGTCCCAGCTGATCGGGAGGAAATGGAGATTTTGCAGTATCCTTCCCCTGGAGTGGGGAGGGAATGGAGATTTTACAGTATCCTTCCCCTGCCATGCCCACCAAGCCACGCCCACAGAACCGGTAGTAAAATTTTTTGAAACCCACCATTGCCTCAGATGCAGCCTCAGTGCTACCACTGAGTGGCCTAGATGGTGTGTGTGTGTGTGTGTGTGTGTGTGTGTGTGTGTGTGTGTGTGTGTGAGAGAGAGAGAGAGAGAGAGAGAGAGAGAGGGAGATATTTATTGTTTCTCTTTTGTTGGGGGAGGGGGGATGACACCCTAGCAGAGTCAAGTTAGGCATTTTCTGAATTTTTGACACACACAGCCCAAAAATTTACCATTACTGCTCTAGCATAACTCTAAATTTTAAACGGCAGAAATAAAACATTTGTACATCTATATGTAAAACGCTACATACACAAGTGCATGATTAAAAGTTACAATGTAGTACAATATATAACTTCTCAGCAGCTCAAAGGCAATTAAAAATGAACGTTTTTATGCTTAAAAGTTGGTGAACCAAACTAAATATATAGTTGTGGATCATTTTCCTCAAAAATGAATGAACAAGTATACTGCTTTTGACTCTTATTTTGCTGGGTTCCCTACCTCTAATTTTAGGGCTTGTGTGAAGAACAGATCACATTTTAGGTCATAATAGTGCAAACATTCAAAAGGTTCACAAATTTTTAATACCACTGTACTTTGTATATACTTGATATTTTGTAAATTTAGATTTATTTTGAAGATTATTCTCTTTTAAGCTGCTAGCTGCCCTTTACTAGCTTGATAAATAAAAAAAATACACCCATAAATAAGGTCAATGTTTTGAGAAGTTCTGTCTGTTATATTGATTGCTACATTTCTTTCCAGTATTCCCTTAAGTAAATTTCCTTTAAGGAGTATAGTTACAGTTAGGAAATACCTCAATCAATGCTATATATATTCTAATCTTTTTTTTTTTTGCAAATAGTTTATTGAGAATGGCACTTGAAAATCTGATTTTCAAGGTTAGATTGTCCTCACGGTTAGATTATTGCAACGCGCTCTACATGGGGCTACCCTTGAAGAGTG
>QLTV01000377.1:297136-320993 GCA_003457575.1 Thermophis baileyi
ATCCATCCATCCATCCATCCATCCATCCATCCATCCACATGTATCCATTTAAATTGGGATGCTGCTCAACTCTAGTTAACTCTGAGTATCTAAATTTATTAAACAAAGAAATTATAGTTTCTATCTGACCAAACCAGGGAGGAGAAAGAAATTAATTATTTACTTTAAAGGCAATCATGTCTCTGTTCCTAATGCTCTGATGAAATGAGATAGTCAAGTCAAACCAATAATACTTTTAAGTCCATTGAACTCAATGGAAATAGACTAAATTAAATACTTTTGATTTCAATAAATTTTAAAGTAGCTTTCCCCAAATTAGTCCTTAGGGACTATAATTCTGAAACCACATGGCTCAAACAGTGACTCAGTAAGAAAGAAAATAGGTGAGGGGCAACATAAAATAAGAAAAAGAAGTTAGCAGAGAAAAGGTTAAAAAATTTCCAGCCACAAACTGCATTTTTTTTAAAAAAGGTAAACATTTTTTTAAGGGGGCTTTCTTACATATGGCTGAGAATTTTTTCTCAGCTTTAACAGTGCACCCAAATGAATACTCAAACCAGGGGTGGGTTCTGGATTCTTCTACTGCCGGTTCGCTCAGGGATGCGCCGCGCGGCCGGTTTGCGCGGGCGCGCTTTGTGGGCGCACGCACATGCGCAGTACTTAAAAAAGGCTTCTGTGCATGTGCAGAAGTAAAAAACAAGATGGCGCCATCTATGGCGCCGAGAGAATCGGCTCGGGGGCGTGGCAGGCCTAGGTCGCTGCCGGTTCCAGCGACCCAGGCCGCCAAGTTACTAACGGCTCTATAGAACCGGTCCGAACTGATAGGAACCCACCTCTGACTCAGACTACCAGCAGGTTTTTTCCCCCCATCAGAAAGCCAACAATATAACTGTACTCCTTTCAGTTGTTCCAATACCTACAAGCAAATGCCTACAATGAAAACAAGAGCTCTGTCATAAAAGTAAGCTGCAGGACTGGCCTTTTTCTTCTTTAAAATAACAAAGCCTATGGTACCCCTGTCTCTGCATTAACTACTCATGAGATTTCTTACAAAGGGTAAGAATTTCTCCAGGATAAGCTGTTTGCTAAAGCTACTTCTCAGGAAGCCCAGGACTCAATCAATCAATCTCAAGCAAATGGACAAGCAAATGCGTTTTGACTAACACACAAGGCTCCAGTAAACTCAGGAATTATGGTGGGTGAATAGCTTGCATGAAAGATTCCAAAATAGGAATTGATAATGTTCATTGTAGTCTACGAAGCAAACAGTATTCTTTTTTTTTTTTTGGTCAGTGCTACTCTCAAAGTAATTCATTTTCAACTTAAGAAGACTGAACTGCCTTGCCAATCAAACTTACCTTTCCAATCTTGACGGACTTTGACCGTTCAAGGGACAGAGACAACTGTTCCCAAGTAGGTGCCAATGCCTTGCAGTGGCCACACCAAGGGGCATAGAATTTGATGAAGTGGTTGCCTTTAAAAGAAAAGAAGGGCTCCAGTACTCACACAAAATAGAGTTTATTCATTCATTTAGTTATTATGTATCTCTATGCAGTACAGCTTCAAGAAAAGGCAAGTCTTTGGCTTATACATATTTAGATTTCCATTCCCAATGAATCACACTTTGATTTCCTGCATTACACACTGATCTTCTAGTTTTATACTTAATACTCTTAATGATTTACTCTGGATTTCTCCATCCTAATAATTCAGTAAAAGCAGAGTATTTGTTTGAAAGTCACCTTTCCAGATCTGCAACTTATAACAGAGTTCCCCAACCTTTCTGGCTTTGTGCCCCAGCCCGGGGTGGGGTGGGGTGGGGTGGGGGTGGGGCGCAGAGGGGATGCTTCTGTGCGAGCGGCAGGCAAGCACACATGCAGCTCCATTTGTATGAGCGGCGGGCATGCGCACCCATTTGTGCAAATGGAGTGTGCTACACAATCACTAGCAAGTGGGGATACTCGCCCACATTTCTGCAGCTGGGTTCTGAATGGGTGAAGGCCCAGTAGTGGCTGTGACCCAGGGACCCCTGCCTTATAATGATATATATCTTTTCAAAGTTCTCAGTCAAGTTTCCTCAAATAGCAGAAATTAACACTTGCTGATGTAGCTTAATTCTAAAACTTTTCATCAAACTTCCAATTACATTCCTCTTTAAATCTTATAGATCTGCTTGGGTGGATGACACCAGCAATTGCTGGTGAATTCTCAGTGGAGGAAGGTACTGGAAATAAAATCTTTTCCAACTATGTTGCAAGTAATAACTTATTGGGTGGCATAGATTTAATAAAGAAGAAAAGCCATTCAGAACATCATTCCGAACTGAACTGCCATTCACACCACAGAATAGCCAGCTGTTGCTTCCACTCCAGCCTTAAGCTGAGAATGAGTAGGATTAATCACCACTATGGGTTTAAGCTAGACCACAGGTCAGCACAACTCATAGAACAGTGATGGCTAACCTTTTTGTCGTGGTGGGCCGAAAGCGCGTGCGCAACAGCACCCATAATGCAATGTGGGCTCCCCCCTGTGCATGCATGCATGACCCCCCACACTCCCCCCGCTCCCCCATGCATACGCACGCAACCCCCCCATGCTCCCCCCATGCATGCGCGTGCGACCCCCCGTGCCCTATTTTGGGCCTAGTAGGCCTCCGTCCAGCCTCCTGGGACCAAAAACGGGCCACGGGGGGACGCGCTGCATGCGTCTCCCGCATGCGCCCCCCCCAAAACCAGCTGGCCGGCGGGAGGCACACTCGCGCATGCGCGATGGAGCTGAGCTGGGCGACGGCTTGCGTGCCCGCAGAGAGGGCTCTGCGTGCCAGCTGTGGCACGCGTGCCATAGGTTCGCCATCACGGTCATAGAATATAACATTGTTTAACGTTCCAATAATGGAGCAACTGCTACAATCAGAATATTAATTAGATTGTGGAAGGCCTGCGTCACACTGCTGTCTGGTCCAATTTTTTTTCATTATGGGATACTATAAATTAAACGTTCTTTAAAATGAAACATTAAAAATAATGTTCAGTATCAATGATCACTATATAAATTTGATAAATGAGGGTCTTTGGTACTCTTTGAGCTTGGTTGTTTTCTTGCAGACATTTCATTACCCAAACTAGATAACAGCTAATAAAGAGTCCGGTTTGCTCACAATTCTAGTGGCTTGTCCTGTCAATGTTGGTGGGAGTGGTCTTTGGTTGGGCTCTTTATTGTTAGCTTGGGGTATTGTTTACTTCTTGAGTGTTGGTCTGGTGCTAATCTTGGTGTTAATCTATGCTCATCTGGGTATTAATTGCTGGTGGGGAGGTGTTTAGGTCTTTTGTTCCCTTTTTGGCTTGTTGATTCTTTTGCACAATATGTACATGTTGTTTATATCTATGTGTCTATTGATTTATCAGACTGCCAGGTTTCCAGAAATTCTTTAGCGTTTTTGGACTTGGCTTGGTCTAGAATGGTCACATTCCCAGTTGAAACTATGGTTAAATGTGTCCATATGTTGTGAAATTAAAGAGTTTTCATCATGTCTTCTGACTACTAGTTGATGTTCGTAGATATGTTCTGTTAATCTTCTGCCTATTTGTCCTACGTAGTGGCAGTTGCAGTCTTTAAACTATATGGTGTAGATGAATCCTGTTTTTTCTTCTGGGGCTGGTAGGTCTTTTGGTTTACTTAGATATTTTGGAGGGCTTTAGTTGGTTTGTGTTCCCTGTGGTTTTAATACTCCATTGGAGCTTTATGTTTTTGATATATGGCATTGTTATCCTTTTTACAGCTTGTGTTGGTTGTGCTATATTGGATTGAGTGGTCAGACACTTTTTGATGAAGTTGCCATTTTGTTGGAAGATGTTTTAAAGCTAATCTATTTCCCTTTTCTGCTGTTTAGGGTTGCTGCAGTATGCTTGTGGTCATCTGAATAGAGTTCCTACACAGCTTCTCTTGTGGGAGGTTGGGTTATTGCTTTGGTAGTGGAGCATTACATTGATTGGTGTGGGAGATTTTTAGGTACATTTGTGTTTCTAGTTTGCCATCACAGTCTCTGCTGATCAGGATATCCTGGATAGTGTAGTGAGGTAGTGAGTTGTTTTCCTCTTCTCTGATGGATTCCTTTGAAGATGTTGCTGGTGTTGTGGGTGCTCTCTAAGTGGTCATTTTTTATTATGGTGAAGGTGTCAACTACATATCTGATCCATATTTGTGTTGTACTCGTGAGATTGTTATTGATCCTAGATATTGCATTACAACCTCCACTAGGAGTCTTGAAAGTGGTGATCTTATCAACCTCAACTTTCATATACTTTCAATTCGACGGACAAACTAGTCAACAAATTAAAGGTACACCTGTGGGATCAACATCAGACCAACAGTCAAGAAGTAAACAATACCACAATCAAGGAACTGTCAAACAAACTAACAGTAAACGACCCAACCAAAGAACCTCCAAGACCACTCCCACCAACACTGATAGGGCAATCCACTAGAACATAAATTGAAAGGAAACCCCATTCCTTACTAGCACTCATAATGTTACCTAGTTTGGATAATGAAATATCTGCAAGAAAACAACCAAGCTCAGAGATCACCAAGGACCCCTCATTTCAACCCTGAGCCACAAATATTCTCCTTAATTTGATCAATAAATCAATAAATCAATAAATAAATAAAATTACCTTCTGCTACATGTTGCTTGAAATTAGCTGCTGAGAGCTCATAAAGACCTTGATTTGTATCAGGTGCTTTTGATGGCTTCAATTTAGGTTCTTCCTCCTTATATTTAGCAACAAGAAAAAGAACATAGAAAACAGCATGCTTAAATTTCAAAAACATAAGAGTTACAGGTAGTCCTAGATTTACAATAGTTGTTTCAACAACTATTCAAAGTTACAAAGGACTAAAAAAAAAAAAAAAAGTACTTACGACCCATCCTTGAAATACCGGACCTTACAACTTCTGCTCCCTGCCCCCAGTCACATGATCACATTTTGGGCACTTGGCAACCAGCTCAGATTTACAACTGGATGCAGATGCCACACTCTCATGATCGTGGTTTGCAACTTTTTTGTCAGTTTGACCATTTGGAATAAAGAATTTGCTTAACAATGCAAATCTGATCCACTTTACAACTGTTGTAAGAATGGTTGTAAAATCACATCCAATCACACCATGCCTTGACTTACAACCGCAATTCCAAGTTCTGTTGTGGTTGTAGGTCGAGGACTACCTGTAGTTATATTGCTATGTACATAATAAAACTATAACTTACCATGTTAACAATAAACATTATAATTTGTGTCTATGTGTGTGGGGGTGTCTGGTTTGTTTGAGTGTATGTGAGAGAGAGAGAAAGAGAGAGAGAGAGAGGAGAGAGGAGAGAGAAGAAAAAGAAAAGAGAGAGAGAATATCTCCCTAACAAAAACACAAAACTTTGGCATGATTATAAATGAAGACATCCTCTTTCCCTACAGCATTTTTCACAAATGGATGCCCTGGGACCACATCACCCAGAATTCCCTGTCCAACTTAGACAAGCATAGCTATAAGGAGTGAGGTTGGGGAAATCCCTAAATTAAAATCCAGAAACCACCCTATTCAAAGAAAAATGAAGAAAGGCTGACAGCAGAAGCAGCTCCTCTGGGAAGTAGTTTCTTCATGCATACATAAAAGTAATTTGTCTTTGGTCCAATAAAGAAAACAATGGGTCACGTTTTATTTATGTCAATCCCTAAGTGCCCTCCTCCTATTGTCATGAAGACAGCAAATCCTGTGTTCGAGTTCCCCTGAATTTTAACCAAAGCAATTTCTCTTTCAATATTCTTCTCACATCTCCATAAAGATAAGATTCCTGGGCTCATAAAAATTTGTTCCAGAAACGTAAACACTACTCTACTGGCATCCTTTAACAGTTCAACTATATATTGTCTCTTGAATAAGGACTGTTTCTGATTACTTACATCAGATGCCTCTTTTAATTTCTTCAACATCCAGTTCTCTAGTGACTCAAGTTCTCTAGGTCCCTGATATTTTGCATCTTCCTGGTGTCGTCTAAGTAATTTTAGACTGCAAATTTAAGAAAACAATAAGCAAAATACCGGTAGGTTCATAGTCATTTAAACTTGAAACATTTTTAAAACAACCATCATGTCATATCGGATCCCTGACAACATTCCACACAATGGTTTATTAATATTAATTCTAACATTTCCGTTAATTTCAATAGCATAGCCTTAGACTTTCCAAATTTAAACTGCCATTGTGCTGTAGACTTTCAAAAGCTCTTTTAAAGCAAAGACAAAAGCCAAGTTAACTCCCATGAACACACTATCAATAAACTTTATTTGTCCCTAAAACAAAGTATATATTCTTCGGTTCTAAACAAAGCTATTAAATGAACCAATTATTCAGATTTCTAGTTTACAGGGGAAATGATGGTTGCCTATGATTTTATTAAAGTATCCATATTCCCTTTTCCCCCTCAAACTTTGGATCCATTATGCATTTCCCCTTAAAGTCTTTGTATCTTTCTTAGAAAATATTAAAAAATGGGAACAGAATGCCTGAAAAAAATATGGCAGACATAAACCAGATCTGCTCTGGTATTTATTTGGCTTGCAAAGTAGCCAAACTGGAAGTAAGCTGTTAACTCTCTAGGTGAAAAACACACTACTGCTACAATTAGGAAATTATATGCCATCACTCTCATATTAGTGGCGCAGTGGTTAGAGTGCAGCACTGCAGGCTACTTCAGCTGACTGCTAGCTGCAGTTCGGCAGTTCAAGTCTCAGCAGCTCAAGGTTGACTCAGCCTTCCATCCTTCCGAGGTGGGTAAAATGAGGACCCAGATTGTTGGGGGGCAATATGCTGACTCTGTGAACCGCTTAGAGAGGGCTGTAAAGCACTATGAAGCGGTATATAAGTCTAAGTGCTATTGCTATTGCTATTAGCAATTATAAAAATAATAGATTAAAAAAAACAGGCCTCAAGAACTAAGTGTGATCTGCTACATGTCAAATTCTACCTGTGGTTTGCTAATAAAGTAGTGGATAATTTACTATAAATGCAAAATGGAGAACATGATGTCACCAAATGCAGCTTGGCCAGGATGAATTCATAAAACGTCTACAAAAGAGAGGGGAGTCTTTAGAAAGGAATATTTCTGCTGACTCTATAGCCCGTGCTAAGACCCTTAGAGCTTTGGAATTACACCCTAAACTTCCTGACTCCCCACTGTTGTGATCTTGATTTAGCAACAAACAGTTTCTTAATGTAAGAAAATGGTTAACACTTTTTTTTGTCCTAGCCTATTAGAGCAATTCATCTACTTTCTGCTAGTTATAAAACTGTTGTGGCATATTTGCACAGCTGTGCCTACCAGGTAGAAACACATTTGTTTACAATAGGCTGCAAACGGTCAGTAATGAAAATATTGCATGCTCATCTTGTATCACCATATGGCTTTTACTACCATGAGCGAAATAATTAAAGCAACAGATATTAAGAGACTTTTGCATGTACTCTGGTTTTACAGTTGCATAAGCTATTGCTACTTACATGGCATATTTAAAGAAGGGGAAGGAATTAATACAAATATAGAATGTCATGTATTTACAAAACAAACATTCAGAAGCTCTCTTAAATCCGTAAGAGTTGAGGGAAAACGCATAAAGTATTATTTTTTTTACACATACGTTGGATATCCCCTGACACCATATTCAGAACACAATGGTGTATCTGCAGTGCAGTCCACTTTTACAACATAGACCTGTGGATTATCCATGTTGTTGTATTTGTTTGCAAGTTTGTTCCAAGTTGGCTGGAGACTCTGGCAATGCCCACACCTGCAAGTTTTTAAAAAAATATTCTGGTGAAAAAGTTGTTAACAATTCTGAATCTACTATTCTATTTTATTGAGATCAGTGACATGAGGAATTCTACATACGGTATATGTAACTTATATTTTCTCTCCCATACATTGGATTTTATCTAAGATATAGAAAGTAGGTCTTTGCCCAAGTTCATTTTCAGTCTGCTTTCTGAAACTCTTTTTTTTAAAAAAAATTCTTTAGTTCCTTCAAACTTTGGCAGAATTTTTTTAACATGAGGACAATAAAGATTACAGTTTTTCTTTTATTGCTAATGTTACATTAGTTGATAAACTAGATGTGACAAACCAGTTTATTAGAATAAAAGTGACATTGTTTCTTTTATATCTACTACTTGGATAAATACAATATAAATTTTTACTGTACTTTACACTGATTGAATGTATATACTTTAAAAACTCATTGCTGCCATCAAAAAAAAAAAAAAAGAATTTGACACCTGTTATTTGACTGGCATTATCTCTTCTCTTCAGCTCTTTTCCTATCAGCACAGTAACCAAGGAGGAAGGTACTATATTCAGCCTCTCATTTATTCCAGGATCATTTGGTTTTAAACAGTTACATTTCACTTAACAATAATGTTTTCTGAATGGATAGTATTATGACAAATTGTTTTCCATTATTCAAAGACCTTAGTAAAAGTCCTCCATCCTTAATTAGAAATTATGTGTTTTGTTTGTCCTAAGGAGCTACTGGCACCTTCTGTTGTTTAGGCATCAGTTATTTTCTTTCCTTCTTTTTACTTTGCCCTTTGCTTTCCCAGAGCCGGTATTTCTCAAGCAAGGATGGCTGGGGAATTCTGGGAATTGAAGTCCACCCATCTTATACTCGCCAAGGTTGAGAAATACAGCCTGCAACAATACTCTTAATATTTTGACTTATCAAGGAATATCAGTTAATACTTTAAGTTATATTAGAGCAAAAAACCATTTCATCTCAAGGTGAATTGTTGTGAATGGAAAGCTCCATTAGAATGGAGCAGACAGCAAGATTCTGAGTCACTTCCAAATTGCCTCTCCAATAGAGAATCATAGACCTGCCATGAGTTCCAAAATCTGCCATAGAGGGACCTCCCAATTTTCACAGTAGATTTTGAAGTCATGCAGAGGGGGTTGCAGGAAGCACAAAAGCAGAAGGAAGTTTTGCTGTTTGCGCAAAATGGAATATAGCCTCTAGGGCAGAAATTTCTCCTTTGTAGGAATACGCATCATGCAATTACAACAGTGTTAAATGCACACACACACACTCATCCTGGTCTAACTCTATTTTCTCATTTTATTGATGTGGAAATTTGACCATGTCTTGAATGGACTATTTCTTTGACAGAATCTAAAAATTGTTTCGATTTACACATCCCCTAAGTTTTGAATTATTTGATTCACCATTCTCATTTCCCCAAAGACATTGTTGATATTTTTTAGACTACTATACCATGACTATAGATAAGTCATCAGTGCTGAAAACCAAGCAGAAATACTGACAAATCAAATTTATACATGCCATTCCTATACCACTCTATCTTATTCTTGCAAAGTGTAGATCTCACAGAGCTGCCCTTGTCATTAGAATGACTTTTCTCAAGAAGGAAATCTAGAATGCTATTTTAAGAGTAGCAATTAGATGGTTATGGGAAAGGCTGTCACTGAAATATTATGTCGCATATGCCAAAATACTTTAGGCCAGTATTTGAATTCCTATTTGTGTCTGTATCAATGACATTACAAATAAATGTTTCTAGAGCCATTTCTATCCATTTTCCTACCTGAGCTATGAAAACCTAAGAAAATCACAAACAGAATGCCAGGCTGAGTTTGGTTTAGAAAACTGTGTTTTTAGGGATTCTTGTGGGTGTTATCAATACTTTCAAAATAAAATTCTAGCCACCCAGTTAATAAATCTTGTATTAACTTAGAGCAACCAGAGCTGATAGAACATACATTTGCAAACTGGATAATCCCACAAGCAAAAAGTTTCATTTTTTTCCTCCATCCCAAACTTTCTATGTCCTTCTCTGTTTCTCACTTCTGAAATCCAGTATTATGAGGGAAATATTGTGAGGGATGCACTCCCCCCCTCCAAAATATCACAAAAATCTGTGTTTCAAATCTCAATCTCTTATCCAGGGTTTTATAAGGGAGTTTCTATAAAGTTTGCACCCCTACAAACTCTTATGATTGCCAATAGCAGAATCTGTAGCTCAGGTTTATTTGTTTGTTTGTTTATTTATTTATTTATTTATTAATAAAATTTGTATGCCGCCCAACTCCCAAAGGACTCTGGGCGGCTCACAACACATGAATAAAAACACCGATAAAAACATAGTAAGTACAATTTAAAAATATCAATAAAACATTTACACCTACATTCATGGGCCAATCCATAGGTTGAACTGTGTGGAGGGGTGGGTGTCCTTGGTACTCACTGAGCTTGGTTGTTTGCTTGCAGACATTTCATTACCCAACTAGGTAATATCATCAGTACAAGCCAATCAATTCAGTCTGTTCTATTTTCATTTTTGCAATTGACTCTTTCAATATTTTGCAGGTCCCAGGAAATCATCAAGAAAATATCCTTGTAGACTCTATTTTCCCCCCATTTAGGGAAATATTTCAGTTGACAAACTGATATATTTCAACATAGTTGGTTTCCCCCTTATTTTAGGGTGGCCTGACTCACTTCCAAACTAATAAATACTGTGCTATTCAAATAGTATTATTTATATACTATTGACTCTTTCCTTCCCAAGTTTCTTTTGTTCACCTCAAAGCAATTTTGGATAGGGCAGAGCTCACATTATGGTTACCCATAATGTCCCCAAAGCCCCATTCACAAATATTTACCATGTGCCTTAACAAACTGCATCTCCATGTCACCTCCTATTTCCCCAGCAGCCCTTGGAAATAAAAACAAGCAAATGAGCAGTGTGCTCTGAGTCACGTCTGTTGACTCCGCCTACAAACAGGCACAGCTGAAAAATATGGTTGATTGTGTCCATGGTTCACATAGTCTGTTGTCTGAGCCATGGAGTCTAGTTTGTTTCCCTTGGAAGAAGGCAGAAAAAGCAGCCAAGGTCAAACTGATGAACTTAGGACTGGCTGGACACATTACTTAGTAAGATTTTCCATCTGTTTTTCCATCTTTAAATTAACTTTGAAGTGGAAACATAGAGAATATCATATAAAATCCATTTAAACGAATAAAAGAATTCAGAACTTGTAAACAATTCTCATTAAACAGGTTACAAAAATCAATTATGGCTACTAGAAATTGGATCCTAGAAAACCTGTTTCCTAGATAACATTTAAATTATGATTGCAATTCTGTATATACTGTATTGTCATTCTTGCTGAGACAAATCTAAGAAAAGATATGAACACATAATTAGTTGAGGGTCCTTGGTGCTAAGCTTGCTTGTTTTCTTTCTTTCATTACCCTAACTAGGTAACACCATCAGTGCTAGTAAGGAGTGCTGTTTGCTGTCAGTTTATATTCTGGTGTCTAACCCTAACCCTGTGTGTGTGGGTGGTGTGGTCTTAGAGATTCTTTGGTTGGGCTGCTTACTGATGGCTCTTTGGCAGTTTCTTGATTGGGGTATTGTTTACTTGATTGTTGGTCTGAAGTTAACCTTGGAGTTAATCTATGCTGACCTGGGTGCTGATTACTGGTGGAGAGGTACTGGAGCAGGGGTGAAATTCAGCAGGTTCTGACAGGTTCTGGAGAACTGGTAGTGGAAATTTTGAGTAGTTCGGAGAACCGGCAAATACCACCTCTGGCTGGCCCCAGATTGGGGTGGGAATGGAGATTGTGCAGTATCCTTCCCCTGGAGTGGGGTGGAAATGGAGATTGTGCAGTATCCTTCCCCTGCCACGCCCACCAAGCCACGCCCACAGAACCGGTAGGGAAAAATTTTGAATTTCACCCCTGTACTGGAGTCTTTTTGTTCTCTTTTGGGCTGGTTGATTGTCTCTTTTGCATAGTCTACAGATGTTGTTAATGTCTGTGTTTATTGATGGCTTTTCAGAATGCCAGGCTTCTAGAAATTCCCTGGCATTTTTGGACTTGGCCTGGTCTAATAAGATTGTCACATTTTCCCAATTAAATCTGTCTATGTTGTGAAATTAAAGAATTTTCATCATGTCTTCTGACTGCCAGTTGGTGTTCATGGATGCATTCTTCCAGTCTTCTGCCAGTTTGTCCTACATAGTGGTTGTTGCAGTTCTTACACTGCATGTTGTAGATGACTCGTTTTTTTTCTTCTGGGGTTCCTGGGTCTTTTGGTTTACTTAGCATGTTTTGAAGGGCTTTAGTTGGCTTTAGTTCTCCTTTATTGGTACATAATTAGTTGTCTGTCCCTATTGGAAAAGTTACAGCTGTCTTCAGAGAAACTAGCATGCAACTAACTGTTGCATGGAGATACAATAGTTTATGGCTTCTCAAGTAACTAAAAATCCATTTTGGTTATATTCCTCATAAGTAATTCTGCATATTGATCTAGAAATGAAGTTCTAGTGAACACCAACTCAAATTTAAGGCAGGGAGACGGGGCAGAAAGCCCTATAGTCACGTGTACTGAAACTTACACATTACTCTTGAAAACAGGTTCTAGATTTTAGGGGCTGGGGTGAGAGAGATTAAGTTTTCAGGGAATACATCCATTGAAAAGTTCTCTGCAGCAATGAGCATTATCCCCTCTTCAAAGTAATGGAAAAGAATATTAAGGGTAGTTCTTGTAAAGCAATCATTTATTCAGCAATTATTCCAAGTTACGATGATGCCGAACAAGGGCAATTATGACCATTACTTGCAATTGTGGCCATTGCAGTATCTTGGTGGTCATCTAATTGCGATCCAGATACTTGGCAACCATCCTGCAATTACGACAAGTCTCAATATCCCATAGTCACATGATCATCATTTGTGACATTCACTGCCAGCTTCCATCAAGAAAAGTCAATGGGGAAGCTGGCAGGAGGTCACAAATGGCAATCACAGGATCATGAGATGCTGCGACTACATGAGATTTGCCTGACCATGGCAACTGGGACTACCACCACTCTCTTCTAAGTCGGCACAATCATGTGAAGCTGTGCTTTATCACTTAGCAACAGAGCTGGCAGTTTCAATTACCATAATTAAGTAAGAGCCAGCTAGATAAACCATCGCTTAATCATTTCAGTATTCTGTTTTCAAAATGGCCAAACAAGTGTCTACAAATATGGTTATGGTTCCCAGAAACTGTACCGTCAGGCATTTCATACTCAGGCTAACACACAGTAATCATGATTAGTAGATTTTGGTCTAATCTGCTTTAAGAGGTTTGTGGCGATCATTGTATTTTATGGCAAGATGCCATAAAACATTTTGTGCAAAAGAACTCTTTATGTATATTTTATTTCTACAAAAATTATACTCAATATTGTAGCCTTTTTTTCATAGAAGAGCTATGACCGATCCCTTTGTCCAATGTTTCTTGCATTTTTGCAGCTCTGTATCAATGTCTGAGTGTGAGCAGGACTGTATAAGGTTCTGCCAGTTTTACTTTGGAGAACTTTCCAAATAATGTTCATCAGTATAAATCTGCCTATTTCACAACAGTCACATCCTGAGTCAAAGCTTTCATCATGCCATTCGGCACCATCAACCTCCAGTGAAACATATTCATACTTGTGTATGAAGCCTTGTTTAGGCCTGAGCTCCAGCACTACCTGCTCCCGTATAGACTATCCCACACTTAGGTCATCAGTAGGACACTTTTGTGGTCCTGCCAAGGATGTTTAACATCAATCTATAGTTAAGCCCACGTTATTGAGTTGAAATAAGTCCCATCTTTACTACAGTCTAGGATGGAACTCAACATTCATGATTTTAGCCCTATGAATGCCATCGTTTTAACTTTGGGATGAAGAGACCTTGAGTTCGCTAGACCAATTCTCGAATACAGCTCACCTGTCTGGAACCCGCACTGCATATCGGATATTAATACAATTGAGAGAGTCCAAAAATATTTCACGAGAAGAGTCCTCCACTCCTCCACTCGCAACAGAATACCTTATTCCACAAGACTTGAAATTTTGGGCTTAGACAACTTAGAACTACGCCGCGTTAGAACCGATCTAAATGTAGTTCATAAAATTATCTGCCACAATGTCCTACCTGTCAATGACTACTTCAGCTTCCACCACAACAATACACGAGCACACAATAGATACAAACTTAATGTAAACCGCAACAAACTTGATTGCAAAAAATTAGACTTCAGCAACAGAGTGGTCCTGGAATTCACTACCTGACTCTGTGGTTTCTTCCCCAAACCCCAAAAACTTTAACCTTAGACTGTCTACTGTCGACCTCACCCCATTCCTAAGAGGTCTGTAAGGGGCGTGCATAAGCGCACCAGCGTGCCTACCGTCCCTGTCCTACTGTCCTATTGTCCTCATCTATCTGTATTCACTTTGATTATGTTTATGTTTATACCTATACCTGCTATCTTGTACATGTTTGACAAACAAATAAATAAAATAAAAAATAAATAAAGTTCTAGTCCTGCCTTACACAATCAACCAGCTGGGTGACCTTGGCCAATCATTTTCTCTTCAGCTTTAGAAATAAGACAATGGCAAAAACCTTGCTAAGAAAACTGCAGGACCTAATCCAGGCAGTCGCCAGGAGTCAAAAACTGACTTAAGGAGTGCGCATACATGGATACACAAACACCATCACCATCATCACCTTGCCCTGGGGTATTTGTGTGTGTGTTGCTCTATGAAAATCAATCGGCAGTGCTAGACACTTAAGTTCGCCAGTCGCTTAACTTCGCCAGTTCAGCATCTATTTGCCTTTGGAACTGATGTTGCTATTTTAAAGTAGCCTTTGTGATCCCGGCTGTCTCTGCTTCACCTGTTAAAAGTTGCTGAGCTTTCTATGCCATCTGCATAAGGCGTGGGTTGACAACACTTGGTTCAGTTCTGCAGGAGCTAATATTGTATGCGTTCAAGGGATGAGATAAATGCAGTCATAACTGCCATCTGAACTTCAGAAACTGCTTCTAGGATGGGTTTCCTTTGTTGTATCCTGGCCCTACCCCACCCGAACAGCAAGTCCATCCACATTTCTCTCCCAAGGGGGAAGCTAGCAAACAAGGCAAGGTCAGAAAAGATGGCTTCTGTGATTACAAACATCACAGGGCGCCCCACCTCCCCCCCTTTAAATGTTTATGTACCCAACAGGGACACTTTGTGTAAGTTTCTCCACTTTTCATCCATTCACGCCAGCGACCCCGGAAGAAGTCCGCTTTACGCCTTTTGGGGAAAGACAGTAACTTTAGCTCACTAGCTTGTGCCAAAGAGATTAAAGGATTTGCTTGCGTGGAAGTGAACTCTCCAAGTCTCAGCAAATCCCAGCCTCTCCCTGGCACGGTCTGCGGCGGGGGAGTGGGCGGGCACGGGATTTGGGGGAAAGCTAATCGAGGCGGGGCGCGGAGGGAAAAGAGAGCCCCACTCCCGCCCCGGATTTTCCCGGGGGCTCCTTTCCCAACCCGCCCTCACCGGCTCTCCCTCCGGCTGCCACAATAGCGATAGCCGAGAGAGGACCGCGGCGCGCCCTTCCTCCCTGTCCAGGCCGCCGCCGCTCACCACGGGGCGAAGAACATGACGAAGTGCGGTGCGCTCTGGACGCCATGGCGCAGCATCTCGGCGTTGTAGAGGTGCCGGCTGTGGGGGTCCGTCTCGTCGCCGTCCTCCTCCATCTCTATCTCCTCCGACCACGCGGAAGCCCCGCGCAAGACGAGGCAGCCGAGCAGCAGAAGTAGGCACGCGGCGGGGGGAGAGGAGGCGCCGGGACGGAGAGCCGAAGCCATGACGGCGGGCTTACAAAGGCAGGAGTAAGAAAGACACCGGCCCGGGCAACGTCGACCCGTCTTCCGCCCGCCCCGTCCTCCCTCCAGCACTAGCCTCCGCCCTTAGCCCGCCTCGACGGAGAGTCAAAGGGCGATCAGGGGAGGGGCTGGAAGGAAAGGGCCGGCGACGACGAGGCGCGTCTTATCTTGCTCTTTCCCCGCGGATCGGCTGTGGCCGAAGAGGGCTCGGAAGAGGAAGCGCCTCTGCCAGTCTAATTCCATTACCTGTAGCTATGTATTAAGGAGTTGGGTTATCAGCCATGTGAAAGAGAACATAGTATTTATTTGCGTGGCGCTGTCCCAGAAAGATAAGAATGGAGATAACAAACCCACAAGGCGGATATTTTTTTTATTTTTATTTATTTTTAATTTTTTTTGCAAATCACTGTAAATTTGCCATGAGAAAATGTTGAATTTTGTGTGCTGGAAAAGAACTTACAGGAATGAATTTATGTATTAGTATCCCCAACTGAGCAGAGGAATCCATTTTTGCAGCTTCTTCTGGAAATCCTAACAGGGTTGTAGAATCACAGAGAGGGGTTCAAAATCCCACTTACCCATAAAATTCATTGGGTGAACTTGGGCCATTGGTTCCACTCTTCAAAAACCTATCGCAAAAGAGTTTGGAGGATCAAATGGGGAGAGAATTATCATCTTGCCTGCCTGGAGTTCTTGAGATATGTATATTATAAATAAATTAACAAATCCGTGGAGCCTGAGTATGAGATTGCATGCTGACCTAAGCTTAAACCCCATTCAAGATAATCAGATTCAGTTTTGAGCACATTTACATAGTGCTAAGTATGCTGAAGTTTCATTAATTGCTTTGAGTAAATTATTAATACAATGGTTAATTGCTCCGAATAGACCCCCCCCATTAAAATTTATAAACCTAAAGTTGTCAACCAGGTATCATTAGGAAATTCAGGGGAGTAGCTCTTTTTTCCTGCTGCCCAGCATTTAATTATGGCATTTAAAATATGCTGCCTATGATTGAAGAGATGGTATACATTCACATTTAATTAATTGATCAAGCTAGCTAAATCTCATGTTTTTACGGTAGTGCTGTAGAGTTGCAAGAAAAATGTTTTTGCCAGACCTCACTTGAGAGCTTTTACTTGTATGTGTTGAACAACATATGATTGAGCAACACATGAGTAGTGCAACTTGTGGACATGCCCATACAGTTTTCTAGACAACAATAACAGAAGTAATTTACCATTCTTTTGTTCTAAGTTTGATTTTGGAGTTCCTTCTCTTAGATGGGCTTCCCTCTTGCTTGCAAAGCCCTATTTGTTCTCACCACAGCTGTAGATTACTCTTAGAAGATCCTTCATTCAACTTTACCATAAAGATTGGCCTGCTTGCCAACAGTTCAGACTTCTATTGAGGGATTACAGTATTAAAATTTCTGAACCCTCCCACCACATTAAGAATACTTAATGATAAAGATTACAATAGATAAAGCGTTGATCTTTACAGTATGATTATGAAAGCTGGATATTGAAAAAGAGAGAAAAAACATCTTTGGTTTATGAACTGTGATGGTTACTTAAGAGTACCAGAGACCGCAGTTGAATTAAACAGTCGTGGACTAGGTAAAGATTTATTGCTCCCTTGAAACGACAGCAGCAGGCAAATTTGGACATGGATTATGAACAAATGTTCAACTAGAAAAATAATTATGCTTGGCAAAGCTGAGTGATTAGATCAAAGAGATTATTGAACTTTTCTTGGAGGAGCTGTGGATTATTGGTGGAAACAGAGCAAGATGTGGAGAGTTTGCTCATGCAGCTGAGCCCATTTTTATAGCAGCAAACAAAATATAAGGCACGAAAACCATACCTGATGACCTGTGTGAATTTATCAATACACTTTTACAACTATCTAAATTGATGCTCATCCTTACATCTCAATGGCAGCAGATCCCAAGTTAATTAACCCAAGTTAATTATGCATTGCATAAATTATTATTTATCCTAAATCTCCTTACATTTAATTTCAATGAGATTTTTAAAATGTAAACATGTCTGTGAGAAAGACAAATGTCTGTCTGCTGACATTGTTCACATTTATGAGTTTAAATCCTTGCTTTATATCTCCTTTTACTTTTTACTTAAGTTCAAAATCCCCAGTTATTACAGCCTTTCCCCCTCGGGTAGCTCTTCTTAGTCTCTTAATCATTGTGTTTGCTCTTTTCCAGTTGTAGAAGATTGTTTCTCAGGTGAAGTGTTGATCAAATGTATAAGGAGCCACTTGGGAGTAAAACCATCTGCAGATTTCAAGAGAAACTTTTCATAATTATTTCTCTTGGGATGGGGGTGCCTTAAATCCATATTAATATGGGGGTTAAAAGCAACCAAACATGTCGTGCTTGAACAAGAACTCAGCCTAGAAACCTTTGAAGCATATGACTAAAAAAGTGATACCCCTGAGTTTGGCTCTGTTGCCACTAAAAAACAGCAGTCTAAACTTTTCACCACACTTAAAAACTATTATTTAAATAAAACTCAAGTGAATTTTATTAAGCTATTCTTTGGATTTTAGTTGAATGGTGCTTAACCCCCCCCCCCCACACACCCACACAAAGATCTTGCATAGCTGATCCTATGCAAAAGAATATAAATTTGGGAAGTATAAACAAGAATCAGTTCACATCAGATTTAACAGTTGCCAAAAAGGGATTTTGTGTTGCTTTTACATCCCCAAGATCTTTTGTAATGGCTATACAACTCTAGTTGAGAAATTCTAGAAGTTAAAGATCATATATACTAAAGTGCCAGGGTTAGGGAAAACTGTGCTAGATATAACCTGTAACCAAAACAGATTCTAAATTAGAAAGTGAAATACATCAGGCCTCCCCCTCCCCCGTTAAATCATAAAATGGCACTAATGCTAGGAGGCCTACATATGTTTTATTTTATTATTGATTTATTTATTTATAAAATATATAGGCCGCCCATCTTACCTCAAGGTAACTGATTTGGGGTTTTATTAAATCTCAGGTCTCTTCTGCTATTGAGCTATGCTTTGTATATTTAGTGACTGCTATCTAATTTTTCACACTGTATTTCTGTCCAAATCACGTTTCCCTTCTGGTTTTATGCAATCATTGTTCAGTTTTTCATAAGCCCCTGCAAATTTAAGCTGAAGGCCCTTCCTGAACTCCTTTGGTCCAATTCTCCTGTGAGGAAGAGTATCGGCTGTGGGAGATGATAGTGTCATTGGGGCCTCTAAAACAATACACATCCATCATTGTTACCATTACACAAACTAAGAACGTTGAGAACTGCTTTCTGAATTTTCAGGCTTTTAAAAAAGCACTATATCTTTTTCCTTATCTGTAGCATCTTTTTAGACTGGTGCCTCGGAATATCTTTTTTTTTATTATTCTATAAACCACTCTGGAAAAATGGGAGCTAGAAAGTTGAATATATGGGTATTCCTTAATTTATGACCACAATTCCTTAACATACGGCCAGAATTTCCACTGCTAAGCAAGGCTGTTAAATGAGTTGAGCCTGATTTTATAACCTTTTTGCCATGTTAGTGAATCCCCCTTTTTGCTTGTTTTCATGGCTGTCCATGGTATACTCAGGTTTTCCCCCCAAAACCAAATTTCAAATGTTAATACAGTGGTAATATTTATTTCCCTACAGTATTTATGTCCTACCCTTTCTCTGACGACTCAAGAGGATATATAAAGAATTGTCATCTAATTATCTCCTTGCTGTAACAATCCTGTACAATAGATTAGGCTGAGAGCGAGTGACCTAAAATCACCCAGTGAACTCTATTGAATGGGCATTTGTACTGAGATCTTCAGACTTAAGAACCATATGTACCACAAATGCTTTCAGGAAGATCCAGAACATTTCCTGGCATTTTGTTCCTGACGAACAGTGGATGATATGTGAGGGAGCACGTAGAGATCCTGTGTGTGTTTGCCATGGATAGAAGATATATTGAAAGACTCTAATGAGTTACATCATAAGGCTTGGCCTATTTACTTTCCAATAAGTATTACTTTCAGGTAAGTAAACAAAGTATTGTAGATAAAATATATATTGCCCTACACCTACAGCTTTTACAATGCTACTTTCAGTAATAGGCTGTCAGGTACCTAGCTGATTAACAGCAGGGGTGGGTTCTTCTTTTCTTCGTTGCCGGTTCGCTCAGTGCCATGCCGTGCGGGCGCTTTGCACACGCTTCATGCACGCTTCGCACATGCGCAGTGCTTTAAAAAAGCTGCGCATGCGCAGAAGCAAAAAACAAAATGGTGCCTATGGCACCGCCGAAAGAACCGGTTTGGGGGCGTGGCAGGCCTGGGTCGCTGCCTGTTCTAGCGACCCAGGCCGCCAAGTTACTACCAGTTCTATAGAACCAGTCCAAACCGGGAGGAACCCACCTCTGATTAACAGCTCTTAAATGTTGTGTTGGTAACCAAATTCATCATTTCCTTCCATTGGTTTTTGGAAGGAATCAGTTTTAGACTTTTGTTCTGTTGGTTTCATAGCTTTAAACTTTGAGGTGAAGGAAGATCACATCCTACTGCACTTTTTTAGAATAATTAAAAGTTTCCATTGGGTTGCTTTCAGAATTTAAGAAGGGATGGTCCTTCAAAGTTAAATTTGCATTACATATTAAGCCAGGATTCAAGGAATTCAGATTTAGTGCATTCTGCAAGACCTTTCCATGACTTTGTTCTCATGATATCTGAGCTAGGAATTTGGCTTGTAATAAGCCATATTAATTAAGACCAGGGGTGCATAAAGTAGAAAATATGTTTCCTCTTGAATATGGATGACACCTGCTGAACTATTTTGAATTCACTGTGGTTTGGCAGAAACAAAACCTGAAACATTTTGGTTTCCAGGGTTTGGCTCAAAGAAACGCCTCCTCCGCACTCTGCTGCCAAGAAAACCTTTCAGCCTTTTGCTCTTTCTCCCTGTTCCCCCCTCTTAACCAGAACAAAGTATTTTGGCCTGTGTGTAGAAGTGAGCTTTGTTTTGTTCTGCATCAGGTAATCAGCTCAAAAACAACTTTTCTGTATATGTTATTGTTTCATGCATGGAATGTCTTGCACATCCTTAGTTAATACTATCCATTGAGGAGTTCATTTGATTTCAGAATCAGTTCATAGGTTATTGATTCATAGCTCATTGTTGGACAGCCATATTTATGCAAAAAAAAGTGCTATTCAGTTTGTTAGGCTTACTCTTCAAGTGAAATGGGAAATTAGCATGCAGACCAACTTCAAATATAACATTTATTTTGAACAATACTTCACCTGACATATCACCTTCTTGGGGAAATGGGTGGTATATATATTTTATTACACACACACAAACACACACACACACACACACACACACACCTACCTCAGAGGTATTCTAAGAAATTAAATTACTGTTCTGGTTTATAAAACAGAATAAGATAGAGGTCTGGATTTGGATACCACATACTGTATGTTCATGTTCATTTGTTCCTGTTTATAGGAGCAGCTAAGTAGATTGAACTAGCTGAACTACCGTATGTGCACTAATATTTGGCTCATTCCTGATTACCGTATTTTGTACGCACTTTTGATGCACTTTCCCCCCCCCTAAAAGAGGGTGGAAATGTTGGTGCGTCTTATACACCGAATACAGCCATTTTTGCCCTCCTGAAGCCCCGCCCCACGCAAAAACGGGTGCGCAGAGGGTTTGGGAGGTCTGCAGAGTGCTCCTGGGGGTTGGGGGAGGGCAAAAATGCCCCCATTTTCGCAAAAATGGGCAAAAACGGCCTGTTATTCACAAAAACGGGGTGTGCAGAGGGTTTGGGAGGTCTGCAGAGTGTTCCTGGGGGCTGGGGGAGGGCAAAATTTTTTTTCTTACTTACCTCTTCGAAATCTTGGTGCATCTTATACACTGGTACGTCTTATAGTCCGAAAAATATGGTAAGTCAAAATCTTATAGTTCTGGCTTAAAATGATACATATACTTTTTCACATACATCTATTCACTTTCCTTCAAACATAGGTAATGGTGGAACATCACAGACATTAGTAGCATTTTTAAAGCTAGTTCTATAAAGAAGTACCATTTTTTAAGATGTACTTCTACAAAATATTGAAGGGACACCAACACATTTTAATAGTGTTTAGTAGAATTTAAGGCTTATCCTGACAATTTATCAAATACATCCCACTTGTATTTTAGTTTTTCTGGAACAAACCCTACATTTTAAAATAGGAAATTAAATGGTAAAGATAGTAACATCTACTAAGAGGTCACTTATTTTACCCTCCATAGGAGTAAATAAAACAGGCTTTTTTCCCATCAGAAGACAGCTGAGCACCACAAATCCTTGGAAGTGATTGTTTCTCTAGAGTGATGTTTGAAGCCAGCAACACTTGCTAAGAAATATCACATTTTCATTTCATCCTTACTGAAATTAATGGGAGTTATACTGGAACAAATGGTCTCTTCCAAACACTAAATTAAAACTGCATTGACATTTGATGAGATTTATCTTTTGAATAAGACTTTGAGCTATAAATAAAGAAGTTTGGGTATGCAGTGTCACTTCATTGCATGAAATGCATATTGGTGACATTTAGCCCATTCATGAATTGCAATCATTCTAAACATAAGTACTTCGATTTAATGGGATTGGAGTCTGAACAATGAGTCACAAATCTTATAAGCAGTGAGAGGCAAGTTTCAAGATCAGCTCCCTTAAAGTGATGAATTGAAATATAATGACTGCAACAGGCAAAAATGCTCATAAATCAACTTAACAGAGTAATTTTATGAAGTGATAAGTTAAAAACTAAAATTTATCTTAATTTTCTGAAAATAATGGGCTAAAAATAGCATGAAAAATGGAGTCATGTAAAAGGACAGTTAAAATACGGGCAGTCCTCAACTTAATAACCATTCATTTAGTAATCATTCAGTTACAACAGCACTGAAAAAAGTGACTTACGATCAGTCCTTGCACTTATGATAGTCGCAATATTCACAGTGATATGATCAAAATTCAGGTGCTTGGCAACATATTTGTGACAATTGTGATGGCTCAGGGTCATGTGATTTCCATTTGCAATCTTCCCGGATGGCTTCCAACAAGCATTCAGTGAATGACCATGTGATTCATTTAACAATGAGTGATTCACTTAACAAATGTGGCAAAAAAGATTGAGAGAATAATAACTTTAAAGTGAGAAACTTCACCTTTGAATATAAATGACTGCATCTGAAATCTCAAAAGCAAGTTTATGGGCATTCCCACAAAATGGCCACCATGATGGATAGGTGTGGTGAGATGAAAAATAATTATTAGAGGGCAAATTAGAAAGTTGTTCTCAACAGTCTCTGGTGCTCTCCATTTTTAAACTATTTTTTCCTGAAAAGTCGTTTGGAGCCGTGGTGGCGCAGTTGTTAGAAGGCAGTACTGCAGGCTACTTCTGCTGACTGCTGGCTACCTGCAATTTGGCAGTTCGAATCTCACCAGGCTCAAGGTTGACTCATCCTTCCATCCTTCTGAGGTTGGTAAAATGAGGACCCAGATTGTTGGAAGCAATAGGCTGACTCTGTAAACTGCTTAGAGAGGGCTGTAAAGCACTGTGAAGCAGTATATAAGTTTAAGTGCTATTGCTATTGCTATTTACCATTTTTAATTTCTTAGAATACCTCTGAGGTAGGTGTGTGTGTGTATATATATATATCTATATATATAAAAGCGAAAACCATTCACACATTAATCACGAAATCTCCAGAACCGTAAAGCCTACAAACTTGAAATTTGCCACGTATGTTCCTCTTGGCTTCTAGGTGCTCACTAAGAAAGGATTTTTCGAAATGACCATCGGAGCATGAGTATTTCTTATATTAATATTAACAAGCTCTGATGCTAAGGAGTTCTACTCCCCCCTCCCCACCTGAAAAGAAATCTGATCCAAATGCAAAACACAAGCAGAGGAGTTTCAGTTTCACTTTTGCTTTCACAGCAGCAAGCAGCTTTACTAAAGAACAGTTGAGCTAAGCCATGCTAGCCAGATGAATAACAATGGATGCTGGTAGGCAGAGACAGATTT
>QLTV01000377.1:321066-361429 GCA_003457575.1 Thermophis baileyi
ACTAGAAGAGTATTACATTCCTTTGTTCGCAACAGAATACCTTATGCAACCAGACTTGAAATGTTGGGACGAGAAAACTTAGAACTACGCCGGCTTCGATCTGACCTAAGTGTAGCACACAAAATTATATGCTACAATGTCCTACCTGTCAATGACTACTTCAGCTTCCACCGAAACAATACACGAGCTCACAATCGATACAAACTTAATGTAAACCGTTCCCAACTTGATTGCAAAAACTTCGACTTCAGCAACAGAGTGGTCAATGCCTGGAATACCTTACCCGACTCTGTAGTTTCTTCCCCAAACCCCCAAATCTTTAACCTTAAACTGTCTACCATTGACTTCACCCCATTCCTAAGAGGGGCGTGCATAAGAGCACCAGCGTGCCTACCGTCCCTGTCCTAAATATGTACTCAAAACCATGTTTGTACTTATTATATACTCATATTAATGTTTATACTTTGCTGTAATCATATACATGCTTGACAAAATAAATAAATAAAAATAAATTAAAAAATAGAAACTTAACTTACCATCTCTAACGAAATAATACAGTCCCTTTTTTAACTACTCATTAATTTTCAAGCTTTAACTGTCAATTTATCAAGCCCCATCACATAGTTTCGTAGCGAAGCACGGGTATCAGCTAGTAATAATATATATATATATATATATACCACCCATTTCCCCAAGAAGGTGATATGTCAGGTGAAGTATTGTTGGAAATAAATGTTATATTTGAAGCTGGTCTGCATGCTAATTTCCTATTTCACTTTTTAGATATTGGAAGCTAAGTAAAATGGTGGTACGTGGACCCTTATAGATGCAAGGAAGATACCTATAATTATGGGGGGAGGGACCAGCCTTTCAAGAGAGATTAGCTACAGTTTAGAGAATGTTAACCCCAATGAAATGGCTGGATTATCAAAAATGTAGTCATGTTTAGCACTGATCCAATACAATCTGTAAGCCTGAGGTTTAATGAATTTCAGCAAGCCAGCTGGGCTCGCACATCACAGGCCAGAAAATGTATAAATCATATTTTTAAAAGAGTAGTGTGTGGAGAAGGAGTATTAAAACAAATTAAGTTCATAGTTGTGACCACACAATCAAAACCAGCCCCTTTTTTACATCCACCACATGTAAACGTGTAAAAAGTAAGTGGGATCTAGGTGCACTCAATTATAAACCTGTTCAGATTATTGAAAAATAGAAGCTTGATTTAAAAATAAAAAAGAAACTAATGTTTTGGCTGACCACAAGGTAATTGTGGTTAATGCAAATATCTTTAGAGCTAATATCTACCCAGATACTGAAAAATATTGGAGCTCAGAAAAGATTCTATACAAAAAAATAATTCCCACAAAAACACTCAACCATAAGCACCATAAAACAAATTAATCCTAGTGCAGGTTCCTGGCTAGACTGTTACAAATTACTTCAAAAATAGTTTTCAGAAGCAGACAATTGTGTCTACTTCAAATTATTTGGACTTTCCTGTAGATTCAGGGACATTCCAGGAATTTATTAGGGGATATTTGGGGAAATGGTAAACCCCACATTCCAGCCTCATAGTTATTTTGACCTCTATTCTAAAAGGACCAGATCTTTTTCTAACCAAGGAAGAGGCTGGGTATATGGTTTCTTGTGAAAATGTGGATTAGGCACATCACTCATGCCCTTGTCACCTCGCGATTAGATTATTGCAACACGCTCTACATGGGGCTACCCTTGAAGAGTGTTCGGAGACTACAATTGGTCCAGAATGCAGCTGCGCGAGCTGTCGTGGGTGCACCTAGGTACACCCACATTACACCAATCCTCCGCAAGCTGCACTGGCTTCCTATTGGTCTCTGGGCACAATTCAAGGTGTTGGTTATTACCTTTAAAGCCCTACATGGCTCAGGGCCAGGTTATCTTGGAGACCACCTCCTACCACATAGCTCCCAGCGACCGGTGAGATCCCACAGAGTTGGTCTCCTCCAGGTCCCGTCAGCTAAACAGTGTCGGCTGGCGGGCCCGCGGGGAAAGGCCTTCTCTGTGGCTGCCCCAGCTCTCTGGAACCAGTTACCTCCTGAGATCCGGACCACCCCCACCCTATTGGCCTTCCGAAAAGCAGTAAAGACCTGGCTTTTCCAGCAGGCTTGAGGCAGTGATCTCGCGGTTGTAATCTTCGAGATCCGGCCATGCATGAGTTTTAAATTGTTTTAATGTTTAATGTTTTACTGTTTTATAATTGTTTATGATGTTTTATAATGTTTTCTTTTCTATGATGTTTTTAATGTTTATTTGCTGTTTTTAAGCCGCCCAGAATCCTTTGGGAGTTGGGCGGCATACAAATATAATAAATATATAAATATATCTAAGTCAACAGGTTGGCCATCTATGAATGACTGCCTCAGGCCTACATGCTCAAAACATAGTCTTTAAAATTTGTTTGGATTGTAAATTAAGTTTTAAATTGGGAATCTAAGATTACACTCAACTGCAAATTAAAAATTGCAAATGAACAAATGAATAAGCAGTGATCCATAGATGTTTTGATGATTTAAAGATCATATATCAAAATATTATTGGCTATTGGTTTTTTGTGTGTGGTCAGTGCCTGGTTGAACAGATACAGTAGGTTTTTTTCAGGAAACGTTATCAAAATGTAGTATTTGTTATGTCAGCTATCTTGTCTGCTGCTTTTTCTTCTATCCATGATGTTTCTTTTAGAATTATAATTCATAAAGATGGAGACAACATGTTTTCAATCTGTAATTTAAAGGATGCTATGTAGACAAAAATAAATGACAATAATAGAGCCTGAGGCCTCAGGGACTGACATTAAAAAACATCATACTGAAGTCAACAACTTTTTCAGTATTAAAATAAAAGCTTTCAAAATTCGTAGGGCTCTGTAGCAGGGCTTTAAAAACCAGGCAGCTCATCATTCCACCAACATTTCTGCCAGTGCTAAATTTATTCTTTTCCATTTATAAGCCATCTTTTTTTTTTTACATAAAGTGGCAAATCAAAATAGTTTGCAAAAGGAATGTTATTTCAAAAATATCTTTTTTCCTCAAACTTGGAAAACAAATCCTATAGTTAAATGCCAGCATTTTGGGAAACAGGTCCTGCCCATCCTGTAGGTTTTTCTTGTACATTTTTATCATTTCTAAGAGAAAAAGGATTGTTACTAATTTTTGCATGCATGATCTCTTACTGTCATACTGAGGAAAGGAGGCTGCAGGTTGGATTCAAAAATCATGCAGGCCACATATGGACCAAGGACCTGATAGTCCTCATCCTTGATAGAAGCAAATGTCACAATAAGATCAAAATTATGTGGTTGCTAAGAGAAGCAGAAATCTCCTGTGCTACTGAAGGTTCACTTGTATGGGTTCTTCAGAAGTATTTTGGAAGAATATTAGGGAAACTTGAGCTGGGACCAAAACCTTTAATTCCTCTGCTATAGTAAAGCAAAAAACAAAACAAAAACCAACACGTTGAAAGGAAAATGTAAAGGAAAACAAAACACAGCCTGAGCAACTGGAAAATTACCGCTCTTTCATCTTCCCCTTTATTTGTATAAGCTTGCTATGACATTGGAAAAACCTCTATGTATGCCAGGAATTGTCTCTGTACTACTGAATTGCTCTGATTGAGAAAAGCATCTTCAAAGAACAAGAAGCGGTAGACAAGGATAAGATAGGGATGGGGGAGACAGAGCCAAAACAATCTATGCATAGAAAGGAGTTAATGCTCCCCACCCCCTGTGTATTATTTATTTATATGTATTTATTAGCTGTGCAACTCAACAGACTCTGGGTAGTGTACAAAGCTAAAAAAAATAGGTAAAATGAGCCACGGTGGCGCAGTGGTTAGAGTGCAGTACTGCAGGCTACTTCTGTTGACTCCTGGCTGCCTGCAATTTGGCAGTTCAAATCTCACCAGACTCCAGGTTGACTCAGCCTTCCATCCTTCCGAGGTGGGTAAAATGAGGACCCAAATTGTTGGGGGCAATATGCTGACTCTGAAAAACGCTTAGAGAGGGTTGTAAAGCACTGTGAACCACCTAAGTGCTATTGCTAAAAACAGCAAATGGAATAATCAACTGAAATAATCTAGACAACAAAAATAGGGAGATATTTCTACTAAGAAGAGGGACAGCCAATCAGTAGGGCCTCATCCTGCTTGCTCAGGGTTTTGTGAGGCTGAGGTTCCACTATGCAGCTGTTCACTCCTAGGGTGCTAAGTCAAAGAGAAGGTTTTCAGTAGATGTAATGAAATGACCTGGGGGAAAGGAGGTGGGAATTGCTGCCTAGGAAACAATTAGACAAGAGAGGCAGGAACCCCCAGTGACTTAAAAGTCAGGGAAAGAAAGGACTCCCCTCAGTGGATAAAGCCGGTAAAATGTGGTGGTGGGAAGCTTTGTTCTTTGAGACTTGCAAGATTGCAGCCCTCCCAGGTAAACCAGACAGGAAAGATGACTAGAAGAGCTAAATCTACTTTATTGTGAGGCTACATTAAGAGAATCTTGCAAGGCTGAAAGTGCCAAACTTCCCACTGTCATTTTTAACTGCTTGATCCATTAGGGTAGGTCCTTCCTAAATTTCTTTCTCTGACCATTAAATCTCTGAGGGCTCCTCCCTCTCTTGTCTGATTATTTCCTAGGCAACATCTCTTCCTCCATTTCCCCAAGAACATTCTCACATTCCATTGTACACTCCAGAGGCAGTCCGTGCACTTACACGTTACCGACTACGGAGAAGAAGAGTTGCTGTGATTCAATGACGTGTTGTTATAATTTTTAAAATACACATACATGGCAAGTCAGGTAGAAGTCTCTAGGAGAAGCATGACTCTTTCTCGCATCCTGCAGTTTATCTGTAATAAGCAACTGTTCGCTGTATTCTTCCAGAACTTCAGAATTCTCCTCATACCAAGTGATAAGTTTGACTTTAACTGCTTTCTGCCAGTTGTTTTTGGCAAATGGGCTAAGGAAGGCTATTGTCATAGCTGACTGTTATCTCTGCCTCCAACCCTACTTGGCAGATATTCAGATCTAGCTCACTGGTGTTGGAAACCTGTCTTGAATAACTGGATAAGTCAACTCATTAACAAATAAGGAAATAGGAATCAGTCTTAACAAAATATGTACATAGCAGAGAGTGCATTGGATGTTGTGATGTTTGTCCTCAGCATTATGACATGGTTTTTATCTTGCTCCACAGTCTTCCTAATAAAGGAATGGGGAGGTCAATGGTTATCAAAATGTAACCAGCTTCAGTTTTGAGGTATTACATAAGCACAGAAAATATTTTAAGCATTTTCATTGACACACATGCTGGGCTCAGAAATGACCATTTTCTATTCTTTACTGTTGCCTAATCACAGTCATTAGTCTAAGCCTAATCCTATTCTAATTAATAGCCTTTCCCAGTCTAGTGTTATCTATGTATGTTGTCCTTGCTTTGACAGTGCTGGGTAGGAGATTATGGATATGGAAGACCCCGAAGACTGTCTAACTCAGTGGTTCTCAACCTTTCTCATGCCGCGACCCTCCCCCGCCGCCGCGACCCCAGTCCCCTCCCCGCGCGGGATGAGGTGACAAAGGGGGCGTAACACCAGGGGTGAAGTGCTCCCGGTTCGGGCTTGCCTGCGGGTCGCCGGGCAGCTGATAGCGAGAGCGGGAAGCGGGAGACTTCACCCGGACGCCGCCATTTGGGGTCTTTTACCCTCTGCGCATGCGCAGTGTTCTGCGCATGCGCAGGGGGTAAAAGAACCCAAATGGCGGCGTCCAGGCGGGTGGGCGAAGTCTCCCGCTTCTGTCGCTACCGGCTGTCCGGTGACCCGCAGGCACGGAACGAACCGGGAGCATTTCACCCCTGCGAGTGACGGTGGCACCAAGATGGCGGGCTAACGCGCGCGGCGACCCCTGTGAAATGGTCGTTCGACCCCCAAAGGGGTCGCGACCCACAGGTTGAGAACCGCTGGTCTAACTCAAACTTTATCCCTTATAATAAAGTTTATATCGTTACCAATAAAGCCATCATAAAGATGGACCCTCAATCATAATAATAGGTAACCATCACATGTAGGGAGACACAAATAACAAATATGTTTCCTGTAAAAAGCATGCTTGTTGCTGATGTTTTATTCTTTTCCTCTTTTTAGAGAGATTTTTCAATGGCAAAAATATACATTGTGCCACATTTTATTGTTTCTTTCAAACATATCTCCTTCACTGAAGTAACTCTCATTGTGCACTTGGCACCAGTTACTCTTTCTAGTGCAATTTTAATTGTATCACTATATGCCATTTATCTTTTTCTTTTTTGTAGCAAATAGCTTATTTTATTTTGGACTTAAATGAACTGTATTCTTTTTGAAAAATGTCCTGAAGATATGAGTAAAGAGAGGTAATATTATTATGTATATTTCAAATACATAATGGATGTATATGAATATCAGATTGAAACCTCCTATGATGACAGCCTTATTAAATTTAATCAAGGACTATTGTAACATTTTCCAGCAGTTTTCTCTTAATGATTAATATTACATCTCTCTTTTGATGTATTCATTCTCTCCCCCGCCCCAATCTCTGCAAAGTTCACTGCTTATAATGGTATCTTCTTCAGAAAGCCTAAAACTTGTGAAAGAGACTAGATTCTTTTGCGATTCTCCCAATCCTTTACTGTAGCTTGGAAATTATAGTAGTCTATTTTTTGAACTTAAAAACATTACACACACATGAAATATTATATTTCCACAGNATAGAATAGAATTCTTTATTGGCCAAGTGTGATTGGACACACAAGGAATTTGTCTTGGTGCATATGCTCTCAGTGTACATAAAAGAAAAGATAAGTTCGTCAAGAATCATAAGGTACAACACTCAATGATAGTCCGGGTACAAATAAGCAATCAAATCATAGTAGGAACCAGTCAATATAAATTGTAAGGATACAAGCAACAAAGTTACAGTCATTTGTGGGAGGAGATGGGTGATGGGAACAATGAGAAGATTAATAGTAGTGCAGACTTAGTAAATAGTTGACAAATAAAAATTAATGTAATGTAATATAATGACTTAATGTAGCAATGGCATGCAGAATTAATCCTTGGAAAGCACATAAGTGAAAGTATCTCTTACTGGTGTTATATTTATCCCTGGACATTTTGCAAGCAGATGGTGTGCAGGGCCTGAGGTAATTCAGAACACTGATTCTTACAACTATTAATTGGAAAGATATTTTCTTATTTGAAAATGTGAAGTGTTTCTTTATCTTCTTCATTTTCTGAAGGGTTAAAAAGCCGACAAATTGAACATTTTGATCTTACAAAGATAAGAGAAGCATTAGTCAAGGTTCCCTTTCAAATTCAATAATTCTTTACTGCACATGGAGATACCTTGACATTTTTCAATGGAAGTTTGAAATGTACTTGACCTTATTCCAAACTGAATAAACAATAAGCCTTTTTTTGTCTTTGATTGGACTCTTCTTTTGACTATCATTAGAGATTTTAGGCTGAATCAACAAGCAATAAAATTAGATATGATTTCCTATTCTTCATTTGAATATAACCTCTAGTTGTATCATCTACATCAGGGTTCTTCAACTCCTGGGCCATAGCTCAGTACTAGGCCATGGCGTGTTCAGAACTGGGCCGCAGAAGTAGTGGGCAAGTGTGTGCATCTCCACTTGCGTGAACAGTTGGCGAGCGTGCAAGCAGCTTCATTGGTGCAAGTAGCAGGTGCATGTGCCTGCCGCTCACATAAATGGACCTGCGCGCTCACCTGCTGCTCATGCGGAACCATGTCCTCTCCTTGCCCCCGCCGGTCCACAAAGCCAGAAAGGTTGGGCACTGCTGATCTACGTTATTTGGTCTAGCTTCTGCGTGATACTTGAAAAGGTGACCTTGCTTGGCATACTGATATGAAATATCACTAGAGGAAACAGAAAATGACTTTTCTGTCAGTTTTAGGATCCTGCTGTAAAGAAAATGAGAATTGAAAACAAATATAAGAAGAAAAGATAAATAGATTTAACAGAGAAGAGAAAACTTAGAAAAATATAACTGGATGGATATGATTTTGTAAAAGCGGGGTGAGAATTTTTTTAAAAAAATTACAGTTAGGAAAAGCAGACATCTGGATGAACTCAACTTTAGAAATACGCACATGAACTATATGTAACATTTTTTTGCGGGAGTGGGTGTCTGGCTAGCAACAGAAGGTACTAAAATCTGTAAGATCAACATTGTTATTCAAATTTGAATTCAGAATAGAGCTGGCAGGGACCTTGGAGGTCTTCTAGTCCAACCCTCTGCTCAAGCAGGAGACCCTATATATATCATTTCAGACAAGTGGCTCTCCAATCTCTTATTAAAAACCTCCAGTGATGAAGCACCCATAACTTCTGAAGGCAAGCTGTTCCACTGGTTAATTGTTCTCACTGTTAGGAAGTTTTTCCTTAATTCCAGTTTGCTTCTCTCCTTGATTGGTTTCCATCCATTGTTTTTTGTCCTGCCTTCAGGTGCTTTGGAGAATAAGTTGACCCCCTCTTCTTTGTGGCATGTCAGCTGGGATAGAATTATAATTCTGGAATGATACGAAAAAACAAAGAAGATTAGTATACTTTTAAAAAAGTTTTCAAAGATATAAATGGCTCTTCAAGCCAGGGGTTCATTTGGAGGTAGCAGTTTTGAAAAGTAATATCTGTCATCTGGTGGCCGGATATGGGGGCGGGTCTTGTCCAATTAGCAGACAGCAGCCCATCCGGTTGGCTTGGTTCACTCTCTTGTATGTCCTACGCATTCCTGCAAAGGAGTCTCAAAAACAGAAAACTCTAAAACTGAGCCAGCTTACTGTGCTTAATTATATTTGGGTATGTTGGGTGTTCTTAAAGCATTCGGTTCTTACCCCCCCCCCCTTTTCTGTATGGCCTAGTTTGAAACAAACTGTTGACAGTGGTTACAAGCTGCCACCTTTGCCCTGAGAATATGAACCTTCCTTTAGGGACTCTATTGGCTCATGACTGCGGTTGGCCTCCTCTTTCACCAGAAAGTATGATTGTAGTACGATGGAGAAAATGGCAGAGAGGATTACAGCCGTCTTTGTGTCTTCACCCGTGAGACATTTCCCTGTAAGCATTCCTTCACCTTGCTCCATTCATTTCTGTTCTCTGCTGCCTTTGGGTTAAACAACGTAGCCTTCTGAATTTTGACATTCCTTATTTACCCTGACGGTCTTAAACTGTAGTTTCTTTCAACATGTCCTCAATCATGAGACTGAACGGTTGGATTCTTTAAAAAGAAATGGAAAAAATTGAATTTCAGAGAAACAACCCCCTCCCCCGGCCCGCTCCAAGGTCTGCAGTAGGGTTTTTAAACTGCCTTTGAGATTGTGGAATACATGGATTAACATCAACAAGAAGACGAGCAATGGGGGATCAAATTCCCTTGCTCAAATGTAGAAGCAACGCTCTAAAATGTATTTTATCAACTTCAGGTGTCCAATGTGGAATACAACTTCCAACCTGCCCAGATGGCATAGCTAATCATGAGGGAGGATAAGGGATTTTGATCCTATTGAAAATGGGGTGCGCTTCAAAAATGCATTCTGACAAATTGCACCAATGTTTAATGACTCCTAGAATCTTCTGCCACGATATAATTATTAGCCAACAAGGTAGGCCAGACTAAGAAACCAACACCATTTACGTCAGGATTATTATTTTTTTTGTAGTCGCTACAGGAACAGAATCTTGCAAATCTGATGTGCTTCTCCTTTCCCTGATCTGATCTTTGTGCGAACTAGGGACAGGCTTGTCTGAGATATTTTCTCACACTCAGGCCCCTATTATCTATAGCACCTCTTCCTCACGTTCTTAAAAGCCATTCCTTCTTCTCCCTATAATAATTTCTTTATATTATGATCATGGAATAAGAAGTTATGACAGATGTGTAAAATATACTTGTAGAACAGGGCTCATTGACATTAGATAGTCTGAAACCACTAGCTTAAAGTACAGCTTGTAGTGTTTCCAGTGTTTACTCATAGATTTTGTATGAGGTTAGAATGTTGAATTGCATAACTATTTGGATCAACAACAACAAAAATATTCCATTAGTTTGGAAAAAAGTCATTTAAGAATTGGAGGACATTGAAAGCATTTGGAAAACAACACAATCACAATCAAAGTGATGAGTAGCAAACTCCTTTTTTTAAAAATTATTCCAATATTATGTGTACAGCAACACAACAAAAATGTAATTGCTTTTGAATGGGGAAATGATGATGGGATAATACAATAAAAAGTACTTTTTTTATCCAAACTACTGTTAACAAATGATCAGCTCAGTAAACATAATGCCCTATAAATATAAATAGATATAAGAAACTGACAATAGGGGAGCAACTCATTCAGAACTTTATTTGCCGCTTATCTTTAAATAGAAATGCCCATGCAGTAAGCACACACTTGCAATGCTCAATTAATTAACCACTCAGGACAATGTTCGCTTAAATTATAAAAGATGCACTCTAAAAAACTAATAACCAACATGCAATGTGAACTGGGTACTCACCACATAAAGACATGATTTGAATAGCCTCCAGTGGCATGGTTCAATCATTAGCCTAAATGCTCAGATACAGGTTACAAACCATAGAGACCGGATTCAAACTAAGCCATGCTAAGCCAAAATCTAATATATCTTGAGTTTCATGTGAAATTTTTGGAAAAGAGGTTTTTGGAATAAACTATTTAAAAACATTAACTGAGAATTGTACTGTTGTATTCTTAGAAAAGAACAATAAAAGCATATGTTTTCTAATTTGGAATTTACCTTAGCTATTTTTCTTTGGATTATAATGTTATTTTAATGGATAATTTTATATTATTAAGATAAAAATAAAAGATAGTTTGTATTGTTCCTGGCCAATCCATTTTTCTCCCCTTAAGGTACAAACAAATGCCAAAGTTTTGTCCGTGTACTAAAAGAAATGTGCACTTAGCTATTTCTTATCCATATCCAACTGAACATTTCTGTACCAGTGCCAAATCTGTAGTAATTTATTAGCCTTTGATGAACAAACCAAAATGTCATACTTTCATTCATAGCGCCATCTCATGAAACTATTTTTTCCGGATTCTTGGGGAAGTTGAAATATTTCTGTAGAACATCAGGAACTTTTGTTTTGGCTTACTTAGGAATAGATAATTGCTTTCCAACAATATATTTTTTTAGGAAATGATGTGAGTGTTGGATTGTTCCTAGACAGGGCCAGCAATGTTTTTAAACAATTTCAATTTATTCCCTAAATTGTTTTTAAACAAAGCACATATATGTGATTTCAAAAGAAACAAGGACCGTGAGGACATTTTGTCTAAATCCCTGAAGCTAAATCAGACTTTATGTAAATAAGATTTTGGCTCAGACAAATAGATCACGTGATTGAAAGCATTCTTTTTCTTTTTCCTGTTTTCAGGAAAAGAAAAAGGGGGAAAAAAGGACTCCCAAACAAAACCTATTATGATATCCATTGAAAAAGTTATTTACATAAGGCAAGATTATCTACAATCAGAAAATGCTTCTGGCAGATAATACATTATTTCTATGTGATCACCACCAAAAAGATTCTGAAATTTAAGAATAACAATTTGGATAATTAAGAATATTTGAATGACAGTTATAAGAATGCAAATTTATAGTAGTCTTTGTTAACCTAGATCAGGGGTATCAAACTTGTGGCCTGCGGGCCGGATGCGTCACGCGCTGGCCACGCCCACCTCCACCTCCGTTTTAGCGAAGGGGGGGGGAAAGTTGTGATATGTCAAGTGACGACAACGTGTCATTGCGAGTTTGACACCCCTGACCTAGATGGTTCGAAGGAAACACTATTTAGTTGCAAGAATAATTCTGGATTTTTTATAGTTTAATTGACTCATTTTTGTTAGATAACTTTGTTAGCACGCCAACCATTTATGCTAAGTAAACTAACCCTAAAGATCAGCCAGAGTATTTGAAAAAAAGAAAAGAAATGATCCACAGGTATTTCAGAAACTCAAATGATCCTAGAATAGATTCAGCCAGCACTTCTACCTACAGTATTAAAAACAATTTTTTTTTTAGAAATTCCTGGGCTGCTCAGATAAAACAAAGATATTATTCAGTTCAGTGTAATGTAACATGAGCAAGCAGTTAAAAAGAAAGAAAAATATGTTTGACAGTCCAGTGATAGAAAAAGATGTTCATTACCACTTACCTCCTGACCTTTAAGTTGTGAATACTTCCTCATTATAACAGAGATTAAAATGGTTTAAAAAGTTGACATTATCAATCTACATATTGATGTACCTGCAAAACACTAGAGGAGCAGGGGGGAGCATCTGCATGTCACTCCCTAAAGTTCCCTTCCTGGATCAGCCAAGTTTTAATACCGGTAGCTTTTCTGAAATGATAGAGGACACTCTGATGGGAGTATCCATCTGATTTGGGTTGCTCACCATCAGAAATGGGGAGCAAACCAAATGCCGGGCTGCTCCCCATTTCTCCCAGGAAAGCAACCCAGCATTTGGGAGCCCTGACAATAATATTTTCCTAGAATAGGGACCTCCTCCCCATAAAACTTGTGTGAGGTCAGATATCACTGGGAGCAGACAATCCCTCAGATAGGGCTTTAAACACTTTGACTTGTACCTATTAAATAGTGCAGCTCTGAAAGGAGTGGCATTATGTGGACAACCTAAGTGAACTGCTGCTTTCTGCACTACCTTACCTTCCAAATGCTCTTCCAGGGCAGACACATGGAGAATGCATTGCAATTTTTCAATCCAGAAGTTACCAAAGCATATTTGATTATGCATATTAAGACTACTGGTCCGTGAAAGGTTGTAACCAGAGCACAAAATGGATGAGAAAGTGGAAGAGAGAATAAACAATAATCAAGAGGCAGCTAATTGACATATAATTCTTACTATTCAAAAAGTGAACTCCTACTCACGCGGAGGAAGCCTAAAAGGCCATTAACTTGGTTTAAACAAGGTTCCAATTGCCCCCATTAAAAATCAAATTGCCTCCCTATGGGGCATGGGCCCCACATTGGGAACCACTGTTCTAGGGAAAGATTGAAGGCAAACGAGGTCCAGGCAGAAGAAGAACATCATGGCTTCAAAATCTAAGGGACTGGTTTGGACAAAACTCAGCAGCACTTTTTCGTGCGGCTGTTGATAAAAATAGGATTGTCAACATGATCGCCAATGTCCGATGACTGATATGGCACAAGAAGAAGTAGTAGTAGTAGTGACCATTATTTTATGATTAATATTGATATGTTTATTAGGATTACTAGTATGATTATGGTTATTGTTGTACCTTTACTTAAAATTAATTATGCCCAGACAACGCTGTTCAGATAGACATGGATTTTTTTTTTGTTTTTAATGAAAAAATGTACCAATAAACAAATATTAAAAAAAAAAAGAAGTAGTGACCATGCATCAGAAGCTGTAGCCTCTGAACCCACATCTACTCCATCTTTAGGGGATTGAGTACACCCATCCAGATCCTAACAATCTCTAGGAATCTTGTTCAACCTAGAATTGAGATGCTCAACTTTTAAATATACTGTTGATATCTGAACCTACTGTATAGCAAGGGATGAATTCTCCCAGTGGCTATATATAGATAGTAGGAGGGTTGAACCCTTAAGAACCTCACAATGAAAGGCTTTCTGACTTGACCTTTACCTCCCACCATCAGTAACTCTCCCAACCAATCCCAGAGGAAGGTGTAGAACCATTGTAACATCATATATTACACTTCGAATCCCTGGAGAAAGTCCAGAAGGATACGGCAATCAATGGCGTTGAAGGTTTCTCATAGATCAAAGAGGAATAGTAGGTCACGTTTCCCCCATTCTGGTCTCACCACAGGTAATCAACGAGAGTGATCAGTGTGATCATGGTATAACAGCTTGACTAAAAAAGTTTCACACAGTCCTTTCTTCTGAGGTCTTCCACAACCACTTTCTCAACTAGCTTAATTAAAAACGACAACTTAGAAACTAGTTGATAGTTCCCCAAACTATTGGTCGCCACGATGTAAAAAAGATGTGGAGACTCTAGAAAGAGTGCAGAGAAGAGCAACAAAGATGATTAGGGGACTGGAGGCTAAAACATGAAGAACGGTTGCAGGAACTGGGTATGTCTAGTTTAATGAAAAGAAGGACTAGGGGAGACATGATAGCAGTGTTCCAATATCTCAGGGGTTGCCACAAAGAAGAGGGAGTCAAACTATTCTCCAAAGCACCTGAGGGTAGAGCAAGAAGCAATGGGTGGAAACTAATCAAGGAGAGAAGCAACTTAGAACTAAGGAGGAATTTCCTGACAGAACAATTAATCAGTGGAACAGCTTGCCTCCAGATGTTGTGAATGCTCCAACACTGGAAATTTTTAAGAAGATGTTGGATAACCATTTGTCTGAAGTGGTGTAGAGTTTCCTGCCTAAGCAGGGAGTTGGACTAGAAGACCTCCAAGGTCCCTTCCAACTCTGTTATTCTATTCAAACTAGCTGGGTGAAGCAATTATTTCTTCATCAGGGGTACATCACCACCTCTTTTAAAGCTGGTGGTCTCTCTCCATTGCTCTCATCCATAAAAGAAGCGGTGATATAACCCATAAGAAGTAAAGTTGATATTACAAAGGACTCTTTCCATTCATCAGGAGCAAGAAACTTAAATTCACCCTAGATAATCATGCCAGATAAAGTCTGGCTCACTTCAGTTAGATCTGCCCAGTTGGCAGATCTGAGATCAGAACAATTTTGTCCCCTAGATGCACTGCAAACTCTTCCCAGTGGTGATGATGGACAAATGATGTTGTCTTGGTCTACTTTTCCCAAAAATGGACAGAAACCAGACAATTCCTTGGAAAGTGAGTTGGGTTGTTAAAGTGAGGCAAGTTGTACCCATTCACTTTTGCATCATGCGTGGAACTAATCTCAGTGACTCTCTTCACTGCAGTCTGTGTATTCAGAGAAAATTAATTTTTACGCTGGTTTTATTGTTCAGAAGTAATTGATTGACAAATCTATTTGCCTTCTTATGATCTCTTCCTCTGGGCTTCTGCATTCTCTTCAGTTTTTCGAGCATGATAAACAATTTGGTACTGCACTGGATTGTTGTAACCAAAAATGTGTTGGTGCAAAAACATTTTTGAAGAAAATGGTGCAGGCAACCAGATTAATATATAAATAGCATTGGAAGATAGGGATGTCAAAAACAGGTAGCAATAATCTCACTCTCATTTTGAAAGTTTGTTAAATTCTTCTACTGCCATCTGTTGATGAGAAACAAACTGCAGCAGTTCCATCAGTGGTTTGCTTCCTTATAAAAGTGAAGTCTTGGATCAAACACAATTCCTGGAAATTTCTTATATGTTGCCCGTGTAGGGGTTCCCACCCCCTCTTACAATATGGAAGTGGTTTTCCACTGCCTTATTTTCAGGATCTTTTTCCAGTCCAGTCTAGCCTACAGTCCTGGTATTTCCTGGTAGTTTTCCAAGAATTAATCAGGGCTGACCCAGCTTAACCGTCAGAGATCAGCCAAGTCATATTCTTATTTCTTGTGGAACAAACAATAATGTACCAGGAATTTATTTTACATATTCAATGAATACCATTTTGACATCTGAGTACAAGCATTCATTTCCCTCTAATAAATTAACTCAGCTGGTGAGTACTAGGAAGTTGGTAATCTGATCAAGTTGTTTCTTTTGAGAAACAAGAGAAAAGAGTTGGAATGCTCAGGGAAACCCCAAGGTTTTAGGATAATAAAAAAGCTTTATTTGTGTATTCATGGTCTGTAGAGCTGCCTATCTCACAGCAGTGACTGGACAGGGTACAAAAATTAAAACCACCACAACAACCCATGACACTCTGGGTCAAAACAACAACTCTCCAAACAAAAAGCTATATCACCATCATAGCTTGCCTACCTCTTAGCTCAAGAGGTGGGTTAAAATAAAACACCAAGTCAATCAAACAAGGTTGAAACATGTTCAATGGATAGATAAATAACTAAATTTGGTTGTTCTCTCTTCCCCACATAAACATCACAGGAATGGTTTGTTAATATTTCTTATATTATTATTATTGTTATTGTTATTGTTATTGTTATTGTTATTGTTATTGTTATTGTTATTATTATTATTATTATTATTATTATTATTATTATTATTATTATTATTATTATTATTATTATTATTATTATTATTATTATTATTATTATTATTATTATTATTACAAATTAGAGGGTCAAATTTCTAACTGCCATATAATTTTTCAACTGTTTTTCTCTCTATTTTTTATAATGGCTTTAGTATACTTTGTATGTTATTTGCATTTGTTTATTGTTTTTTTAATTGTGAGTCGCTCAGAGACATATACTGTATGTAAGATGGGCAGCTATATAAATTAAATGAATAAATAAGTCAATAATGGGGGGTGATGGGAGAGGAAAGAGTGAATATTTGTTAAATACATTTTTAAGACTAAGGGTTGGGCATTTATTGGTATTCAACTATATTAAAGTGATTCTTTGAAGATTCTAGGAAACAATGAAAAAGTCAAATGGATGATCTCAAAGTCTAGGAGGAAAACTTCCAGAAATGGTCTCAGCAGCAAGGAATTATTTTGAGATATTTGTAAAAAAAGTAGTTGTTCTAGTATTCAAGCTGTTAGGATTTTGTCACAATCTCAAATTCTATGCTTGGATAGCTTCTGCCCATCAGCATTTACATGGCCACAAGTCTTTTACAGAGATTAAAAAGATTTCTGTTATAAATCCTGATGGGAGTATGGCTATTCCATTGCAATGTAGACCTTGTTCATTATACATAGAGCCATTAACCTACTTAATATGATTAGAAAGGCTCACATAATGGAAATGGAGGGATTGGACTGAAGAGGAGACTGGCATTTTAAAAAAAGAAACAAAATCTGATAATTTTTCCTACAGAGTAGTAATAAAAAATGGAACTAGATTCATACTAGATCACTGGAAGTCGGCAATTACATGAAAGTGATCTACTCTGGTTCATTCATTCCTAAACTTTTAAATATTTGTTTGAAGTTTTGTTTGCTCTGTGTGAACAATTATTCAAATCCAGGTGCTGTTTAATACTTAGGCAATATGTATGGCTTTTGAAGTTCCTCATAAAAAGCAGGGATTTTTCCCCCTCCCTATTGTCTGAAAAATGGGCAGATCTGTACCTTCAAGAGGGAGCAGAATGTCCAAAAAATTAAGAAAAAACAGAACCATAAATAAATCAAAATAGGCTATTAGAGAATAATGATGACAGAATGTTTATTTTTTTTTATTCCTATTTTCAAAAACTAAACAGGTAGGTAGGTAAAAGAAAATGGAAGCGCACAATGAAGACAGAGAGAAATAAGGAAAAGAGAAGAAAATGAAGATTGGGAAGAAGGTGAGTAAAAAATCTTAACTGGAACAACAAATAGAAAAAAATGTTCCTAGCTAGCAAGAAAGTCAGAATACGAAATGGAATATAGAACGGAGTACAGTATGCGGGTGAGGGATGAAGAAGGTGAAGATTCAATAAGAAATTTTCAGGTGAAGATGTGAGCTATTGCTAAACAGGTAACAGATGGGAAATATATGAAGACCCGTGAAGTGGAAAGACAAGACTTAACTCTGCCATACCAAGCAAGTGAGAACTGACATTCTTGTCTTCTGACAAGTGAAGATGCCATTGTTAGTTCTGATAGGCACTCTAAAACCAGGCATTTCTCCACCACCCTTTTTTTCAGAGCTATAAATTGGAAGAGGTACTCTGGGGCTACCATGTCTAATTTATTCTGTTATGAAAACCAAATTCAATATCCAAGGCAAAATGATATTGTAGCAAGAGCATCGATACATCCTTGGAGGATTAAATGCACACAGAACTCTTAAAGACCTTTTTTGTAATAAACCTTGAACTCTGTTAATTTACTCTTCCACCGAGCAAGATGGGGCCACACAGATAGGAGAAACTGTTTTCCTCTGAATAGGGATTTCATGAGGAGTTCTTCTTTCTCCAGTAGAGAAATATTTTAAAGTCACCTATTGCCCCCCTCCCCTCATAACTCACAAGAGAGTTAACAACATTCTTCAATGTTGGCAAATGGAGTTTTAGTCTAGCTACCTGATGATGATTGATGAAGCTTGTCAGCCATATGGTAGTGGATAGAGCAGCTTGGCAGAAGTTCAGTGTTATTGAAAGAAATCACAAATACTTATTCCATCTCCTCTGCTCACTTTAATCACATTATCAACAGACTGTCAGGATAGAGTCTTGACACTAAGCCATACATTCACACAAGCAACCTATTGTTGGCTTATTGCAATTGCAACACAGATAATGGGTAATTTTGTTTTAGGTTTCTCTATTTTATACACTGCCTGTTAAAATAACACTCAATTTTCCTGCCTAACTTACTTCAACTTTCATCTTGTTATTAATGCTTTTTTTTTTTTACAAATGAAATGACAAAGAACTAAATCATGAACTTTGCCCACAGAATGCAAATATTTAATACATATTAAATCATGGAGTTCACCCACAAATTATGCTCCAGAATACTATTTAGTTGTAAAACACAATTTTATTTGCAAGAACACTGCTCACTTGCAGTGTTCACCAAAAGGGCTCAATCCCCTATAACCGTGATGGCGAACCTATGGCACATGCTGCATGCGCCCTGGGGGCGGGGCACATGGGGGGCATTGAATTATGGGTGTGGGCACGTGCGCGCGCAATAGCTTTCGGCACCCGAGGAAAAAAAGGTTCGCCATCACTGCCCTATAATGTTAAATATTGTCAGTGAAGGGCTACAGAGGATTCAAAGCCAACACAGGCTTCAGAGTGCGTGTGGACCCACATGTAGCATCTGTAAAGAAAATCTTAAAGAAGCAGTGATTTTTCTTAGACTCATGTGAGTGTCATTTGCAGCTGCAGCATGATCCTGGGAATGTCTGAGATGATCCTGAAGGTATTATAGGCACATCACTGCATACTACACATTGCATTTTGCCTTTGAATCTACACAACCCTATTCCAGAGTTTTTCAGGCCATTAAACATATGACAGTATTTTTTTGGTATGACACACAGGAATACTAATAGGAAAAATACATACCTCAAAGACAGCCAACCTAATAACCTCCCATTCTCTCTAGTCAGAATAAATTCAGTGCAATAATGACTTCTTTCTCAAGGTTTTTAAAACTTATCCTGATAACCTTAGTAACATAAAGAATTCATTCATAGACTTCAGACTATTATACTCCCCAAGTTATGTGGCCTTTTGCAGTTATTACTCTACACGTCAGGCCATTGCTGTATGTCTGCACATAATTACGACCCCTCCCTGCCTCCAACAGAAGCTAATTCTTCAGGGAAAGTAACAGGAGAGCTCATTGAAAGGACTCAAACAAAACATACGTAATTATTCATTTCGTAAATAGATTTTAACTGTGCACTTAACCTGGTTTGTTGAAGTATAATACTGTTATTGCTGCTACCAAACCTTTTGTGTGTGTGTGTTTGAAACAATTACTCAGTGCAAGGAACCAATTTCAATTGCAACTTAGCACTTTTGGTTTCGGTCCCTGATATTTTTATCTAAATTCTAATACTGTGTGGAAATCCTGAAACTTGAAAACTGCCGGAAAATGCCAGAAGAGAGTTTCTTAGAGAGCCTGTTTTGGGAGGCCCTTCTCCAAAGCTGCATATTGTTCTTTAAGATGCTCCATAGCTTTTGTATGCTCTTCATTGACCATTGTTTTCAGGCGGTGCTGCTCCTTCATGAATTCCTCCCAGTCAGCTATACGTTGGGCTTCACCAGCCCTTAGTTTCTCAGTCTGAAGCTGAGGAGAAAAACAGGTAATAAATGTTGAATCTAGCAATGAAGAGAAAAGACAGTTTACTGTACTTTGCAATGATGATATCTGTTTAAAAGAAGTTATTTTTCCTTATTTTATGAAAAGGTGTAGCTTGTACCAATAAATCAATTGCTAAACTCACAAACAGAAAGAAAAAAGGAAAAAATCAATCAAATCTTTGCTAGGGCTTTTGGGCCACAATGATAGAATATAAAGAACAGCAATTATAAAAGTCTTTCAAAATGCAATAAAATTACATAAAACACATTATTAGAGTAACTGTAATACAAACAGCAGTGGCAATCACCAAACTTTGTGCTAAGCATCAACTGTAGGTTGGACGGATACAACACGATAGCACAAAATTGGGCAACCTGGCAAGATGTGTCAAGATCCTGATTAGACAGAACCAGTGTCAGATATTGTGCTATTGATCAGGGTAGTCCTTTAAAATGAGATACGTGTCTTCCTTGATTTCCTATAGAGCAGGGATGTCCAACCTTGGCAACTTTAAAACCTTTGGGCTTCACCTTGCAGAATTCTGACTGGCTTGGGAATTCTGGGAGTTGAAGTCCACAAGTCTTTAAGTTGCCAAGGTTGGACACCCTGCTATAGAGAGACAACAAAAGAGCATATGGCTTAGGGCAGGGGTCTGCAACTTTAAACACTCAAAGAGCCATTTGGACCCGTTTCCCACAGAAAAGAAAACACTGGGAGCCACAAAACCTGGGTGGGCGTGGCCAACTCATCACTCACTCCCACTCAGTCACATGACCCCCCTAGCCACGCCTACCCAGCCAGTCATTAGGGCAGAGAACCAGTTGTTAAAAAACACCGGGAGCCACAAAACCCTTTTGACATCTCTCTCTCCCCCTCCCTCTGTATCTATGTCTCTCTCTCTCTCTCTCTCTCTCTCTCTCCCCCTCTCTCTGTAACTCTCTGTCTCTCTCTCTATGTCTCTTTCTCTCCCCCCTCTCTCCCCCCTTCTCTCTGATTCTGATATGAGGCGTCGGGCAGGCCATGAGGCACTCTCGCAGCGCCTTGTGCAGCACAGTGAACTTTAGTGCACTTCACAATGGGGGAGATGGGGTTACGACACGGAGCCACAATGTGACCCTGCCCCACTCGCCCCTAGCAACAGGATGCGGCTTACATCTCCCAGCCCGAAGCGGCAGGAGGAGAGGGCTGCCTTGAGCGCAAATGTGACGCGAAGGCAAGTACAGGGCCGCTTTGCTCCTGCACTAAGGCTCCAGCCATCGCCTTGCCGTGTCCCCCCCGCAACTCTTCAGCTGAGCATGACAGGCGTGGCTCCATCCCGACGCGGCAGGAGGCGAAGGCTGCCTTGAGCACAAATGTGGCGCGAAGGCAAGTACAGGGCTGCTTCGCTCCTGCACTAAGGCTCCGGCGACACTCCTCCTCCTCCTCCTCTCATGACCCCCTGACCGGCTGTGGCGGGGCCAGGAGGACATGCATGAGTGGGGAGATCCTCAAGCGAGCGCCCAGGCTTGGCCAAAGCACAGCAAAGGTGCGCGGGGTGGGCGGGTTGACCGGCTGACGAGTGACTTTGGTGAGGGCACTCCGGCTTTCTCGGACCCTGACCCCCGAGGTGGGCATCCAAGGTTCAGCGGGGCCATCCCCCTTTTCCCGCTGCCCTGAGCTTTTTAAAGCCGCGGCTGGGCGCTGCGGGCCCATCCCCCTTTCCGTTGTCCCCTCCTCCTGGATCCCATTCCCACCCCGCCAGCCCTCATGTTAGCAAGGCCAGTGTCGGTCATGGCCAGGTCGGGCCAGTGTCTCGGGGCGGAGAGCAGGTTGCACGTCTCCCCAAGTGACCAAGGCATGCCCAGCACCAAGGGCCAGAAGATGCTCCAGCAAGAGATGAGGCACCAGAGAATCAACCCCAGCCGCTTTTCCATCCCCTGCCGTCGCCCTCAGGCGAGGAGTGACTGGGAGGGGAGGGCGAGGGGCGGGGCCAGCCAGTTGTGGGTTTAGCCGACAGGGAGCCACAGCAGAGGGCCTAAAGAGCAGCATGTGGCTCCGGAGCCGCAGGTTGCCAACACCTGGCTTAGGGATTCTACACAGCCATTACCACATTGGCATCAGCAGTGCGGAAAAGGTATGTTTTTATATTCTCCCCGCCCCCCAAAAAACCCAGAGAGTAGTGCAGCCAACCAGGCCAAGGTAAAAACACAACAAAATTTCAAAATTAGAATTGAAGAGAGAAGAGATGGCATATGTCCATTTGAGAAGATACAGAATAGTGGTCTCTGAAACATTTCCTTATATACATGTTCACTCATTGTACCTTCTTTGGATAAATGGCTGTCCTATCATTCAATGTTTGAAATTATATTTTGATCTACATGAGAGAGATTATTACAGATAGTCCTTGACTAACATCCATTTGTTTAGCTACTATTCGGAGTTGTGATGGTGCTGAAAAATATGGCTTACAACCAGTGATGGGATTCAGCCAGTTTGCAAGGGAAAGAGAAGGCCGCTTTCCCTCTTTCTTCTCCCTGCTCCTCCTTCCCTTGTGCCGGCCGCTCCGTTGCCCGTTTCTTCATTGCAGTGCAGTGCCCAGGATCCACTTTGATAGTGGGATGGGTGGGTAATTTAACAACTGGTTTGCCCAGGGTCAGGTTGGCCATCATGGGAGGTTCATCCCGCATGTGCAGCGGAGCTGGAGGATGGGGACCTCCCACGACAGCCAACCTGACCCTGGGCGAACCGGTTGTTAAATTATTTGAATCCCACCACTGCTTACAACCTAGTCCTCACATGACCATTGTAGTATCCTCTCAATCAGATGAACATAATTCAAATGGTTGGCATAAATCTTGCATTAATGTTGACTACAGTGCCTCAGGATCATATGATCGCCTTCCCAGCTGGCTTCTGACAAGTAAAGTCAATAGGAAAACAGGCAAGGGAGGTCACAAGTCATGATCACATGATATCTCATTTAATGATCAAGGCAATAAATGTCATAAAATTGGATGCAATCACGTGCTGCCACAGAAAAGACACGCCTCTGGGTTCTTCAAGATGGCATTGTGTGATTGATGGGATCCACAGCATGTCCATTCAACCTGACCTCATCAGGCGGATAGAAATGTGGAAACAGGCAGTCCCTAAAGTAGCCTGGCTTTATGTCATGAAAGTGTTTATAGGTGATAAACAGCACTTGGGAGTCAACTGGTGCATTTCAGAATGCTGGGGAGACGTGTGATATACTATGGTACATCCATCATTACCCATGTTGCCCCATTTTGGGCCAACTGCAGCTTCCAGATGGTTTTCAAGGGCAGCCCCATATATACCACATTACAGAAATCCAATCAGGAGAAGACTAAGGCATGAGTAACTTCCTGATAGTCTAACCCAGGAGTGTGAAACTCGCGGCATCACGGCAGCGTCACGTGATGTATCGTGACTTTTCCCCCTTTGCTAAACCGGGCATGGGTGTGGCCAGTGTGTGACGCATCCGGCCTGCGGGCTGCGAGTTTGACAGCCCTGTTCTAATAGTAAGCTAAAAAGAGATAAAATTGTCTTAAGACTTAAAGAAAAACAACTGAGAGCAATCAATAATGGACAGGGTGTATGGAACACTATTCTACCTCAAAATAGTTCTCGCATTAGGAGTCCTGCACTGGATGGATACTTGCCATAGGACTCTTTGACACTCTTTTAATCTACAGAATGTATCCTGCAGCAAAGGAGGCTGGGGACTAGGCCTTATTGCTTTCTGAGTGAGTATCATAGAGAAGACCAAGAGTCTCCAATACATTCCAATCTTCAGCATTGGTTAAAAAAGAAAAGCAGCCTTTCCTATGACATCTGCTCTTTCCTCAAATATAATTTATCTTCATGTTCACCTGTTGGTATACAACACAGCTATAAGAAACCAGGCTGATCAAGGTTGTGCCTTGATGTTTGGCTCCAAAATCAGAAGAGAAGGAAAATATGTGGACTGGGGGGGAGGATACATGTGCAAACTTGTAGTACGCTTTCTCTCTCTTAGCAAGTTTAGGAAATTTAGGAATGTTGTATTTACACTGCATCTGACAGCAGTTTGCCTTTATCAATTACATAGAAATAAGAAATATGAAATTTGCTTCAATCTGCTTACACTGCTCCTCTATTAGGGCTGAAAAAATAAAAAAAGGGCTGCCTACTCCTAATTAAGGGAAGCACAGAAGAAAAATATAGAATTAACTTCTTGCACAGTTTTTCCTAATGCTGAGGTTTAAGAATATGTATTACAAACCAACAGTGTGCCGCCATCTGAGAGGTTCTAGCAAGCTGCATGTTCTTATAATCTGGCCTTTCATGAAATAAGATCCACAGGTATGAAATGCTTTCATTTCAGAAAGCTGTAGTCATAATATGTTCAGTGTTTTTGACTGACCAGGAAAGATTTACATTTCCATTCTGTTGGGTATTTTTTGTTCCATGCAAAACAGGGATTTCCCTTTTCTCTGACTGTGAACGAAATTCTTAGAAAAACTTTCCACCCATACAGAAGCCGAGAAGATATAAAAAGTTTACTATTTTTTTAAGCAACTATGAAAGTCTTAGTAAAACTGCAGGTTTACCTATGACTTTTTTTTTTTTTACATCTGGTGTAGCTAATCCAGAAGAAGGTATGCTTTTCACCTTCCTGAGAACTTTAAAAGAACATCTAGATTTGTTTCAGAACAATTGGTGAATCTCAGAGTTCACATTCTTACATGCAATTTTAATCTTTTTTTTTTTATAAAAAGTTTTTTTATTTTTTTCTAACAAACATTACGTATTTTCTGCACAAAGTGATGTCCGGCTCACTGTTACATAGCTTTTCATATACATAATCCATTCCATTATCACACTCTGTTTCAATTCTAACCCATAATATTCTCATTACATATTTATCTTAACTTATTTTCTTCTTAATACATACATAGTATTACTAATCGCCCAAATTACTAATCCCTTACAATAACATCAATTAAATATCTTATTCACTGCATACATTTCTCATATTTTCTATCCCAGTATATTTCAGCTTCTTCTCATATTTTAATTAATTTAATTTAATTTAAATTGTCTTTAAAAATATAACAAATTTTCTTTTCACATTCCATCTACTGTTCGGTCTTGCTCTAATCAATATACATCATCGTCCTCAAATCTTACACCAAAAACCCTTTAATTTAATTAACAAGCCAGTTAAAAATATGCCAAATTTCCCACCCCACTTTTTCTACTAAATCTGTTTTGCCATAAATAATATACATCATCATATATCTTACTTCTTCTTCTTCTTCTTTTTTTATGTATCATATATCTTTTCTACTGAGTCTTTTTTCTCTCTTTTGAATTTAATATTCGTGTGGTGGTTCTCCCCCCAGTTTTCTCTAATCTCTTCCCATTCTTTCCCATTTTACCCTTTGATTCTTTTTTGAATAATATTCTCCTCTCAGCTCTATTCTTGCCACTGTAAATCCCAGTGAAATCATCTTGTTGTTTTTTGCTTTCAATCCCTTCTTCTATTATATTATTTCCTTGCTTCTCATTTCTCCCTTCTATCACCTCTTCTGGTTTTTGTTCTGTATGTTTCAGCACAATTTCTGACTCTTCTACTATTTCATGCTCTGTATGTTCCAACAAAGTTTCTGATTTTTTATTGCCTTTTACAGTTTCACACACATTTTTTAACATAACAAATAATTCTTCATATATCCAAATCTCCATATTGCCAGTTTAAGCTTTTTATATCACACTAAATTAAAACTTAAGGTCCATATAGTCTCTTTTTTTATTTTCCAATTTCTATTGAATCCAATTATAATAGTCAAATCCAATCTAATTCCAAAATTTATTATCCTCCGCCACAGTAAAAAAACACAAAGCCAAGCAATGTAGGCAAAACAAACACTCCTTAAAAATTCTCAGCCTTTCCACATTATCTCTTGTAGTCAAGGTCAGGCAGCTGCACTTTCTCTTCTACAATCCACAAGTTGTTGCAATATTTTCTTCTCTCCAGTAGATGGCACTCTCCACTCCAAAGTATACTCCCAGCTGATTGTAAAACTGTCAAATAATAACTTTAAATCCACCAAAAAAAGAGGTTTTCTCGCCAAATTCTTCCTTCTGTTGTTTATATTTCTCCAATTAAAATTATATCCAAGATACAAGTAATCTTTTTGGACTTTAAAAATTTAGCCTTCGTTTTTTCCCCCCTTCCACTGTACAGTTCCCTGGTGCCAATTAGCCGCTATTTCAGCTTGGGAAATCCTTTTAAATGCCAAGTTAAAAATTGCCTTTTCTCCACTTTCTTTCTTTCCTTTATAATTCCCAGATGCCAATTAGCCGCTACTTTCAGCTCGGAAAACTCTTTTAAAATCCAAATTTAAGAATGCCTTTTACCTGTGAGTTGGCCACTCTCTCACCTGGTTTCAGCACTCCCTCCAAACACCGCTCCTGCACATAAACTTAGTCTGGTTGCCCCAGCTTTGTAGCGGTCATTCAGAAATGGCCGCCACCCCCGCTGCCGGTCTGAAGAGCTGTCTCTGACCACTCGAGGAGCTTGCCTGCTCCTCTAGGTCATCCGAGACGCCTCTCCTTCTTCACCGTCCCTACAGGACGGTTCCGGTCTGAAGACCCCCCGACAGCGGTTTGTCAGGCTGAATTTCACGAAGCTCGTTGGAGCTCCGCTATTTTCCAGGCTGTCTTGCTGCGACGCTTCCGGTTTCTCGTCCCATGCAATTTTAATCTGATGGGAATTAAATGTCCATTTTGCAAGTTAAACATGTATATCTTTTGACTGATATATTCCTAAGTAGTCCTGTTGAAAGCCACACCAGATTAAGAAGTGACCAGATCACAGATTGCTTCAGTGTAAAGCTTTAATAGTATGCATCTGGACAGAAAAGGGAAATTAGCTTGAAAGTACACAGCCTTTGAATATTAAGTATAGCCTGAAGTATCTTTGACTGGTTTAGTGTTTAGATGACATGGTGGGCACAATACCTTAAAAATTTAACAGCAGAGATTTAAGAAACAAAAACACTCAGTCCCATTTATAACAATGTATCAAGCAAGATGAAAGAGCAAGAGGCACAAGACAAGTCTAGAGAATCTTGGATGTGAAGTAAAAATATCTTAATATTAAAATGGTAATCTGGATGGACAACTAGTTGTGAACATAAAACAATCCTATTCTCATTCAAATAGCACCGCTCAAATTTCAAGATAAGATGGACAATTTTCTTTCAATTATCCATTGACTATTATAGGGAGTACTCGCTTAACACCTATTCCTTGTACTTACAGCCGGCACAACACCCCCGGAATAATGTGACTGTGATTTGCAATCTTTCCTGCCAGCTTTGGATAAGCAAAAACAATGAGGAAGTCAGCAGGAAGTTGCAAATCACGGCCATTTGAGGTCCTTGCTTTATGATGGCATCTGGATGGTTGGACTGCTGTCACTAAACAAGGTTTTTTGACAGAGTTTCCCGCCTCAGTTAGCATTGTTAAGTGTGGATTCCCTGTGCTCATAATGGAAGTGGCAAGTTTAATATACCCTTTTATAAATGTTGAACTAGTGTAATGGATAGACGGAATAATCCTGAGGAAACAGGAGGAAGAAATATTGTACAACCAAGGTAACAGTGAGATAAAAGAAATCTGAGGTTGGCGCAGAGGTGTAATTTGAGAAAGCATCTCAGATAGGACCCTGCCTCCTTGTCACACACAAAAAGGGGGAGGGTGGGGAACACATTCAGACTTATTGTAACATTGTAATAAAAAGTGCACAGTATTCGCATTCATGACTTTCTTTTCCTACTTTGGTTTATCTTGAAGGGCTTCCCCCGCCCCAATATTAGATACCCCTTTGTGGCTAAAATAATCCATTTAAAGTCCCTTGTACCTCCCCTAGCCAGTTGCCTCCCTCTTCCTAATAAGCTTAATGTTGCTAGTTTATAAATGTAAAATATTAGTATTTACCTGACTTTCTTCCTGTTCTGTTTTCTGCAATGTGTGGAACATCTGGTTGGCTACCTGTACTGAAATAAAGTTTACAGTTGTGCAACTCATCATTCATATTTTTAATGGATGGATCAGTTTTTAAGGTGGGAACTACACTGGCTTTGCTCACTCTACTTTAACTCAAAATGTGCTATATACTCATAGGTCTTTCTAATCTAAGAAAACATCTCTATGATTTGCTAAGCCTAGTTTAAATGCAATTTCTAAACCCTTATAAAAGTAGCTTAGAACAATACAGCCCAAGCAGAAAGTGTTAGCTACTTTACATTGAAAATAAGCTCTAACATTAATTGAACCTGATTAAACACTTTTACTCTATGAAAGGAAACCTGGAAAATATGAAAATATATTATCTGGAAGCAGTACACATCTATCACCTTTGTCTTAAGTTGAAAAATAATAGGGTAAAGGTAGAGCAACACTTTTAAAAAACTATGTGCCACCTTAGAGCAAAATCCTATCTTAATCAAGCATCCTGTTTTAAGAGAGCCAGATAGATGGCAATTGGAAATCCAGAAACAGGACAAAATTGTACTCTCTCAACTTACATTCCAGAAATTGGAATGTAATTGACAGGCATTTTGCCTTTGCCTTTGAAACAAATAAAGGAATATGATAGTAGCAGCTGGCTAACTTGGTTTGAACTTAGTAACTAAGCTGGCAAGGCCTTATTAGTCCTTGGAGAGGAGCCATCAAGGAATTCCAGAGCTGCAGGTTAGACCAGAAAATTGAAAAATATTTCACCCTTCACCACCACCTCTCGAAAAAGAGAGGACAAGCCACATATAACTTATGGCCAAAAACAATTACATGGATATGTCATACAGTTATATAGTGTCAAGTTTGAAACAAAGGAGACCATGTTTTTTTTATAGCTGTCCTTAATTGATAGTTACTGATCAGTTACAATATCTGGTGGAAAAAAGTCACAGTTCACCATTTGTCAAATGGAATTTATCATCATGGGAAAACAAATAGTTAATTTTAGAGGCAGATACCTAACAAACAGATATCATGAAATCAAATTGTCTATTTTATGGGCAAATTTAACTCATTTAAAGACAGCAATCACAGCAACAGAAGAACGTAACACAGCAGGGGAGAGTTTAACCAGCATCTTCCGATTTAACTTTTCAGTACAGGTAGTTCTCGACTTACAACAGTTCATTTAGTGACCGTTCAAAGTTACAGCAGCACTGAAAAAAGTGACTTATGACTGTTTGTCATACTTACAATCATTGCAGCATCCCCAGAGTCACGTAATCAAAATTTGGATGCTTGGCACTGTGATCACCTCTTACAACTTTCTGACCAGCAAAGTCAATGGGGAAATCTGATTCACTTTACAACTATACTACCAACTGAACAACTGCCGCGGCTCACTTAACAACTATGGCAAGAAAGGTCATAAAATGGGGCAAAACGTACTTAACGTTCTCACTTAGTAACAGAAATGTTGGGATCAATTGTAGTCATAAGTTGAGGTCTTTCTGTACAGAGGTAACTACACTGATGTTTTCTGTTGTCTGTAACCCTACTGCACACATGTACAGATAAAGGAAAGGTAACCTTTTGGGCCACCAATGAAGCTTAGAATTTGGAGGAACTGTTTTACAGTTCTGCTTCCACTAAGGAGGGAGCAGGTCCCCAACTTGGTATCTTCCAGGTGGAGATTGTGGCCAGGAGGGTCTTTGTTCAGCACGGTCTTTTGCATCAGTTATGGCCTTATCTGCAGCATGAGGAGTTTGAGCGACTCATAATGCTGTCACTACAATACTAGATATTCTACATGGGGCTGCCTCTAAAGACTACTCTGAAACTGCAATGGTACTATCTCTAAAAAAACCACACGTGATACACATTTTGGGCCCTGCAAAGTGCTGGTTTTGACTATAAAGCCTTGTATGGCTTTGTTAGGTATTTACAAGATTACCTCTTCCAACAATGCCAACCCATAAGGCCTGAGAAAGGCTATTATTTCCAGGTTTGTGAAGTGAGGGAAATTAAGGCTAGCTTACATTATTTTTGAGTCTCTCACCTTGTGGAATGGGCCAGCCCCAGAAATCACATCTGCTCCTCCTTAATGTTATTCCACAAGATGCTAAAGTCAGAGCTCTTTCATTTCTCTTGTAGATGTTGGACAAACCTTTGATATTTAAACTGTCACTACTGTATTGTATCTAGGATGGATGTCTATATTTTACTATGGTTTATATTAAATTATAGCTCCATCAGAATTGGATTTGCTATCATTTTAGCTAATTTGGTTTTTGATGCTTTAATTTCTGCTGTCTTGTTTTGCATTATAAGGTTTTGATTAGTTTAAATAAGAGTCTCTGCTTCATCTGGTGGATTATAAATGTGACAAATTAATAATACCAAATGCTTCTTTGAAACATGAGGCATATTATTGTACCGATCTGATGTCGCTACCTAGAATAGAAATATATCCAATTTTGTGATAGTTTTACAAAGGCCAAATTATATTGTTAGCACTCAGACCCAATTTATGGGACTACCAAAAACCATCTGGAAGCTGTGTTGCCTGAGGGCAGTTCTCATAATGCCAAAGAGGTTGTATATCAGATGCAGTTTACCTACCTCCCTCTCCTATTTTTTTTTGCAAATGAAAAGAAGTCCATTTATTTTTCTTTGAAGTGAAGTGCTACCAGCAAAGCTCTGCTGCAATTCAGCACAAAGGTAGTCTGTGTTCCCATTGGAGGCCTTGCCCCGGCTCAAGTCCCTAAACCCAGGTTAGTCATTACCAGGGGTAGGTTCTAACTTACCTCGCCGCCGGTTCGCTTCCTTCCGTGCTGCGTGGCTGCACACGCATTGTGCCCCGCGTGGCTGCGCCGCGCGGCCGCACATGTGCAGTGCTGAAAACACGGCTTCTGCACAAGCGCAGAAGCAAAACAAGCAAATTTTTTGTTTTTAAAGCCAAAAACAAGATGGTGGCACATGTGCAGTGCCGAAAACTCAGCTTCTGCGCATGCGCAGAAGCAAAAACCAGCAAAAAATTCCCCAATTTTGTTTTCAAAAAAAAAAAAAAAAACCCAAAAAAAATGTGCAATTATATCACTATCCAAAAAAAAGAGATGGCGGTGTCCATGGACTGGCACCGACAGAACCGGCTCCATGACATCACCACCGGTTTACTACCAGTTCTATAGAACCGGTGCGAACCGGGAGGAACCCACCTCTGGTCATTACACAGCAAGTCAACAAAACTCTCTAGGGAAATGCATTTTTTTCCAATTTCAAAAGGGTGGGTGAGCTCATTGGTGTTTTGAGAATCTATACATTTTGACAGTGTTCTTTAAATGCAAAAGACAGTATTCTTTAAAAACAAAAGAAAATAAATTTCCCCTTACATCTCTTTAATATTTCATTTAGATTTCCATGCATTACTTCTTCGCATTTTGGCAAAATCTTGTCATTTGCCTCAAATATTGTGTTGTTTAAGTTTTCAAGAACCCGCAATTCTCGGAGACCTCTTTTTTCCTGTTTGAAAAAAAGAAAGGGATAATTCTAAATAGTCTATAAAAAAGCTGACATTTTATTAATATCAAATCCACTTTCACTTAAAAAAGAACTAAACTGAAATTCTATACCCCTTTACCGGAAAGTAAAATTCATTGAACTCAGTGATATTTACAGCTAATCAGACATGTACACATTTTCATTGTGAAACAGATTAAAATATCTAGTTTTTTTAATTCTTAGACTCCTGTTGACTACATAACTACTTGGAAATAACTCAGCAGTACTCAGGGGAACTTGTTACTGATTAAATATGCTTATGCAGTAACTGTACAATTAATATTTCCACACATTGTATGTTAATACATCCCCACTATTCTTTATTTAAGCATCACGTTTAAACAATAACATTTTTACAATTATTTTTATTTTGTTCATTTTATCATCCACTCTTGAAAGAAAATCACCCTGACAGATAGAAAGCTACCAGAATTTCATACATATCTTCTTATTCTTATTAAAGTTTTGCTGCCATCTTGTGGCAATTATGTTCAATATTATGTTTGAATTTGGGCATTAAATATTTAAATGCCTTGAAAGGGCATTTAATATTTAAATGCCTTGAAAGGGCATTTAATATTTAAAAAACATTTTTCTGCATATTTTGCATATTTTTTAAAAAAATGAAAAGTCATTCTCTCCTATAATTTACATAGTATGTTTGTGTATCCTTGCTTTTTAATTCAAAACCACCTTCTTCCACAAATCCATCATACTTCATTTCAAAACAATATGTAACATACTTCAAATTCTTTGATGAAATATCGAATTTCTCCTTGAATAACTGGTCTGTGGTCCAAAAGTCGGGAATATATTTCGCCAACATCTACAAGAAAAATGATGAATTATAACCTATTTATATATTACTAGGGATATATAAAAACCTTGGTAGGTTGAGATTTTTTTTTTCTTCCTCTGTAGTCCACTTTCCTCTTTTATAGTAGTTTTTCTTCCTTATGGTTTCCCCACAGCTACAGGGAGGAAAATTCCTTCAAAATAACAGTATATGAGCCGTGATGGCACAGTGGTTAGAATGCAGTACTGCAGGCTACTTCTGCTGACTGTCAGCTGCCAGCAGTTCGGCAGTTCAATTCTCACCAGCTCAAAGTTGCCTCAGCCTTCCATCCTTCCGAGGTCAGTAAAATGAGGACCCAGATTGTTGGGGGCAATATGCTGACTCTGTAAACCGCTTAGAGAGAGTTGTAAAGCACTGTTAAGCGGTATATGTCTAAGTGCTATTGCTATTGTTTTTTTTAATGTTGCTTTATAGAACAAATCAGTGTCCAAGTTTATACTGCCATTACAAAAGCCATTTTAATTTCATAAGGTTTAGGAGATGTCACGGTAGACTCCCTTCTATCAACAGGCACTCAAACATTTGTTGAGCTTTTGACTATAAAAAGACAACAGAATTGCTTTATACCTTAAAGCAAATACACAGAATTATGTCTACAGACCGACCATTTTACAGAGTAACTTTGTCAAGGAACTCCTTGCTAGTTTACTGAGAACAGATACTTTTACAGATATATATGAAACCTATACATTTTACGGTACTATTTGGGGTGAAGGATAAAACAGGTAAACAGAACATTTTAAAAATAAAAGAAATGCTAATTTTACTCTTGGCAATTGTTTTGATGTGTCCCAAAAAACCCAATTCGGTGACACCTTCAGAGTTACTTAGCTCAACTGGCTCATCAAGATGCCATCTTTGCTACCCACTGGAAAAACATTTTCTTTTGTTTTATGTGCGCATGAGCTCAAGTGGGGAAAAATTAAGAAGAAACAGAACTATCTACAGAGATACTGTTTTTAGATAGATCTCAATGATTTTCTGAAAGATCCCATTTTAGATAATAATATGTCTCAGTGCCGTGCAATCCCTGGATTTAAAGGCAAAAAGATGCTTTGGAATGCACAAGAGTTGTTGACTCTGGACATGTTTAATTCATTGATTGACCAATTATGTGCCATCAAATCATTTTTGACTCAAGGCCACCACATTGATTTTCTCCATGACAGCCTATCCCTAACTAGTTTTTTTTTTTTAACTCTCCCAACAGTGTACTCATCACCACTGTACAGGCTGACAGGTTACAATCAGCAATTTGGATAATCAATCAAACAAAATAGTGTGAATCGCAAAATAACACCAAAAATAAAAGTTCTAGCAAGAACAGACAAAAATGGCAAGAGAGAAGTATGCCTTCAGACAATAAAAGCCGTCTTAAGCCATCCTTCCATAAGCCAACTCTAACCAAGTTCAACTGAATCAGCCTAAGACTGACAACTTCCATTTGCTTGACAGATCATGCAGAGTCGGTCTTTCTTCCGGGGGCCATTCCAGGCTCTTAGCTAGGACATAGGCAATTTATTATTTTATCCTTTCTGTTTCCTTTCAGAATTCACTGGTGTTTTATACATAAAAGGGTTAAAATAGCTTGCGCGAATTTCGTCCTTTGCAGTCTGTGGACCTTCGCTTCTTCTGCTTCCTTCTGATGTGTCTCATTTGTTGGGCAATAGATCGCGAGGAAGGCGGTTCACCGCCAACCACCATTACCATGCCCGCTCTACTTCCAAAGCAAACTACTCTCTCGCTACTCTAGGGATACTACGAAATATGTTTGCAATTACCGTATCAGCATGCAAGAGAACTGAAACTTAACGGAGGAAAGCAAAAGGAAGGACCAGCATTTCCTACCTTTAAAAATAGGACATGAGGACGCGGACACCAGTGAATCCTTCCTTTTATTACCGCTTCCAGAAACCGGAGACTCCGCAGTTTTATTGACGCTTAAGTTCCCGCCAGCCCCGCTACTCATTTCACTCAATGCAGCCCGAGGAGGACTGCAACGAGACGACTTTGGAGTTCCTCCTTACGAAAGCGCATGCGCAACTGTCATAAGGCTCTGGACGGGGCTACATGTGAGTACTGCGCATGAGCAGGGAGGCTTTCACTTTGTGAAGCAGTTTCCAAAACAACCGGTGGGAGAAAACGTCCTCTATGACGTCAACAATTGACGTCTCATTGAAGGATTCCCGAATGGCTCGTAATCTAAATACTGAGGGTCAAGATAAGAGGAAAGATTTTTGCTCGGCATGCATTGTGAATATGAATTGGCCAGCAAGCTACGTCTCCATTTTTTTGAAGAAATCTAGAGAGATCTAGATCTACAGATAGATGGTGGAGAGTATTTCCATCTATTTAAAAATATCCCCCTTCCTAACTTGCAGTTCCTGTATACTGTGCAACAAATATTGCACCAGGAACAATACATTTTAAACGAAGCAAATCAGCTTCATTCCAGCAACATATTATTTCATGCTTTTTGTGAAATGCTGCTAATGTCATGCTTAGTCCTGCAGGAAATAGAAACAAGAATAGAGAAGCTTGGCTGTAATGTTCTTTAATTTACAAGCAAATTTGAGTATTTGTGAAATCTCCCTGATGTATATGAGGAAACTTCCTTTGCTGGTTGAGAGATCCCAGAAGATATTCATAAAATCATAGTAAGGGTCAAAGGATCTTAGAGATCATTTACTCCAACCTCATAATTATTGAAGGAATGCATGATAGTAATGTCCCCAACGGAGGGCCATTTGGTCTTTGCTTAAGCACCTGGAGTGGTGTAAATTTTTTTATTAGTTTATCAGAACATAAAATACAAAGAAAATGGACATAATGGGAAACTATGGGGAGAAAAAGGGGGAAAGGAGAAAGTATGGGCAAGAAGGATTTGTAAAAGAAAAAAAAGGCTTTGATTTCTGACTCATTTTAGCACAGTAGAAGATAATAAAATTACAACCTCAACTTCTTACTTTTACACAATGATGTATATTAGCCATTTCTATAACAGCAAATCTGTCTAATCAGCAAAACCAAATTAAAAGTTTCATTTTTTCCATCACAAAACCCAGAAGCAGTTTCCAAGTGGAAACAAAATTAGATATATTCTTTTCTTTGAATAACACAATCAATTTAACTGTCTCTAATATTATTTCTTGCTGTGGAAAATAATATATATTCATTAATAACTTTCTCAGATGTTTTAACCTTAAAGGGTAAAAACCTTTTTTAAACATCCATTTTCAAACTCTAAACTTTTCTTTGAAAATATTTATAAAATCAATAAGATTTTCCTGATGTCAACCAAAATCATCATCTTTGTAATTTAAATCTTTTGTTTCATTGACCGGTCTTCAGGAACAAGGGTTACTAGGGGTGACATTCAAAATTTCCCCCTACCGGTTCTGTGGGCGTGGCTTGGTGGGCATGGCTTGGTGGGGGTCATGTGACTGAGTGGGCATGGCCAACTTGACATCACTCACGGCAAGGTGAGGCGGCACCACCCCACCAAGCCACGCCCACAGAACTGACAGAAAAGTTCGGCCAAGTCTTCTAGCATTCAACCTGGCTGCTTCTCGCCTCCTTCTCGTGTTTGCTCTGTGTGTATGAGCCCGAGAAAGAGGAGAGAAAGAGTGAGTGGGATGGATGGGGCGGGGCGGGGCCAGTCAGTGGTGCGATTTACCAGTTCTCTGAACTGCGCATAATCGCCGCCACTGGTTCTATAGAACCTGTCCGAACCTGCTGAATTTCACCCCTGTTCTGTCCTCCTGACAGCATTTCAGGTACTTTAAGATAGTTACTATGTCTCCAAGCTAAATATACCCAACATCTCCAACCATTCTTCATACAATTTCCTCTTCAGGACCCTTATTGTCTTGACTATTAAAATCTGGAAACTTCCCAAAGGAGCTTTTTCCAAAAGGTAACTAGACTATATTGGGGGGGGGGGTTCTTTGAAATGTTTCGCTTCTCACCCAAGAAGCTTCTTCAGTTCTCAGAAAACTGAAGAAGCTTCTTGGATGAGAAGCGAAAGGTTTTCAAAGGAAAAAAACCCCCAACATAGTCTAGTTACCTTTTGGAAAAAGTTCCTTTGGGATAACCATGAACTGGATGATTGAGATCTCCATAGACATCTGGAGATTTCCTAAAATGTAGTATCAAAACTTGGATGCAATATTCTAGGTATGGTCTGAATAACATCGTCCAAAACAAGAGGAACAATAATTGAACTTCTGTTTAAGAAGGTTGATTGCATAGTGGCTAGATGTTTAGACTGGCTTTGATATTTTTTTCCACTTATCAAATCTTTCCCAAGGGCATGGGATAGGCAGATGTTGTTTAATAATACTAAAAGTATTGCAAGATGTAAGCTGTTCCAAGAAAAGCTGCCTTTTGCAATTGACTGATGATGATTTTGTCAATGCTAATGATCATTGAATTTGATTTGCAATACCAGATCATTATTTCTTTTGTTTTTAATCTTTGTACATTTGATGGGGTAAACAACTTTCTCTTTCTTAGTGCACTTTGGTTATTTTCTTGCAGACGTTTTATTACCCAAACTAGGTGATGTTTATTTACCTCACAGGATTGTTGTGGGGAAAAGAAGGCTATCTTGATTTTATCAGAGAATTGCCACATATAAATCAATAAATAAACAAGCAAGATAAAAATACAATTGCAGCAGCAAAAAATGGGTAGGTGATGAAGTGTGGCAAGTAAAATTGTCCCTCATCATCTGCCAACAAGTCACAAGTTGCTCGGATCACTGACAATTTTTAGTTTAATATTTCATAATTTCATAATTTGTTTTGTGAACATTTCAATCACCAGTTACAATAAGTAATCATGTTTCTGCAAATAGCATTTCTAACTTTCAGCAGTTAGATGCAGAAGATGTCAGGTGCAGATATACTACCACGCAAAAGGTGCAAGTACAAAAATATGTGTTCCATACATGTCATAAAATTAATTACCTTTAAAAAGACTAATGTTTCAATTTTTTCTTATATGGAAGTAATCATAGAACTAACGAAAATATATTTCAGAATGTAGGATTCAAAGCCACAATCCTCTTTTTGTTTCAAAAATGTTTCACACTGAGTTTTGTTTTAATGTATGCTTATAGAAATTTGTCATCATTTAATTGAAGACTTTTGTGATAGAATGGATGGAAACTAATGGTTATGGAAAAGCAGAGATTGCAAAAATTAATAAACATATTTTAGTATCTGAGAAATATAAAAAATAAAAAACCGTTATTTTTAAAAAATTGTTAGAGTTGAATGACATACAAGTTGAATATATTATTATTATTATTATTATTATTATTATTATTATTATTATTATTATTATTATTATTAATTAAACATGAAACCCAGTCAACTGAACATTTAAAAATGTATCACAAATATCATTGACTGGCTAATGGTTGATACGCGTTGCTGCCAGTGTCCTAGGTATCAACCAAGTATGATGATGATGATGATGATGATGATGTGATGATTTATCCAATTCAATTAAAGTATTCTTGTATATATTTCTCAAAGTATAACAAATTTACTACCTTTGTGTAATATATCAAATCTTAATGATTTTCATTTTTGACTTTTTACTCTTATTGGTTTGATTTGTGGTACGTATTATTTTTCAAGAAGGAATAAAAACAACAAAAAGCAAAGGCCAAAAGTGGAAGAATCCCAGCAAGACACTTTGGCTTCTTTTGCACAATCCCTGTAGTTCTTTTTATGGAAGATAATAAATAAACTAATCCAACTACTATTGTTAGTTCAACAATCACACCATGAAATGCAAGCAATTTTCAATACACTCTAGGCATGAATAGATGACAGATATGATAGAACTGGCAACCCAAGTTGAATCTTAGAATACAGAGATTAAAGATTTAAAGTCTGAATATTCAGAACTATGTTTGGTTCAAAAATCTCATCGAATGGAACTGAACAAATTAGAAGCTAAGCCATAACTGTTAGAAACTGAACTGTATAAAAGCAATCTGAAATTTAGAGGCATGTCAGAAGAATTAGGTAAGAAAGGCTTATAAAGAGATCTTCTTTCAATTCTTTCATTTTACTTAAAGCCTACCTTAATCATCAGTGGATGAATCTTTGGAAATTTGGGGAGTGGATGGAAAGCATGAGTAAGATAGCTTCTGCAATATGTATTTGTAAAATTTGCAAATCTCACAAATTAAAGAAGCAATCTTGGAACTGGGGGAAAAAACACCTTTAAAAGCAGGAGATAGTATAATTGAGGTTCTATCAGATGCTCCTCCAGATACTTTGAGAATTGATTTTCAAGGGGGGGGAAAGCCTAGCCTTGGACAAAGAAATAAAATTTAAAAATAGAGTAGAGCATCTTAGATTGAACAGTGGAGAAAATGAAGTATTTATAGAAGAATATCTTCCAGACTAATCTATCCTTTGAAATGTCCTTAACAACGTAGCTAGTAAAGTATTTAATTTTTATTTACTTCTGAGATGACTGTTTCTTTAGCATCAAACAAAGCCATGCAAAGAATTTTTTTTTTTTTTAGATTACAGCTATACACACAGAATTGTACCATAGCTGAAATTTGAACTTTAGAGTTTATATTTAAATTTGACATTTGGTCTATATGTTAATTCCTTTATTTTCTTAATGTATTGTTCATCATTTATAGCTTCCTTTTGCTAATTCTAATGAGTTAACCAAATATTTTAAATGTTCAATAGACATGTTATAACTACATATTGATTATGAAATATTTCACAGTATTCTGATGGTTTATCTGAGAATTATTGACTATCTGCCCTTATTTTACTGTTTAAGTTGGCTTTTTCAACTACTATTATCTTTGTTATGTGTTCTTCTATGTTCTATAAACTTACATTTGTATTAATATTATACTCCTTTACTTTCTTGAACATTTGTAAGAATAAATATATGTCCTCCCTCAATAAATATGGGCTAGGAAAAATATTAAAAGCGAAGTCTATTTTGGTTTTTTTGTAAGATAAAATAACCACATCATAAAACTTGGGAATGGTGAGCTCTGAGTCTGAAAATCAACATATGTAGTCATCATGTAGTACAGAGGTCTTCAAACCTGGCAACTTTAAGACTTGTGGACTTCAACTCCCAGAATTCTCCAGCCAGCTATGCTGGCTGGAGAATTCTAGGAGTTGAAGTCCACAAGTCTTAAAGTTGGCAAGTTTGGGGACCCCTGATGTAGTGTCTTGGGGAAGATTTACTAAACAAATTGTGTCACTTTTGCCTTGCAATCGAAGCGATGTTCTGTTTTGGGGATTATCTTGCCATCTGCAATTAGCGTTAGGGGCATTTTGTACTGTAGAAGTTTCAGATTAACATGAAGAGTCCTGCCGTTTTTCCCCACGGGCTGTCTAGCAATGATACTCCACTAAAGGATTGTTTCATTCAAATGACGGTGCACGACTTGAATGCTGACGGCGGGCAGGGAAACCCAAACCTGTTGAGGCAGACTTTTCAGGCAACAGAAGCAATCAGAATGACATTCTTTTAAGAGGGAGTTGTGGGGCAGAGGAGATACTTTGCAAAAGCGTAATACGTCCGTGGGCATCATCTGTGGAAAACTAAGACCATGGTCACGATTGTTAGAAGTTTGCAGGCTGTGATGCTGATCCTGGTTAAAGTAAGCCTGGGGCCGAATGGTTTCAGAGTAGTTGCCTTATCAGATTAATCATATGGTCATGGTATTTGATGCTCAACCTGGACAGACAGGCCTGCCAGGCAGGAACTGCTCAGACAGATGATGTTAGGGGAGGACAGAAATTACCCACTGCAAGACTGAGAAGACAAATGACACCCAGCAGGAACAGCAAGCCAAATCTGGGGAATCTGCAATCCAGCTCTGGCCTTAGGCTACCTGCCTCTTTGAAGTAGAACAGATGTAGCCCAGGAGCTGTCACATTAGATCAGCGGTTCTCAACCTGTGGGTCGCGACCCCTTTGGGGG
>QLTV01000377.1:368589-393108 GCA_003457575.1 Thermophis baileyi
TCTTTTCTTGTTTTTTCTTGTTTTTTTTTTTTTTTGCTAAAGAAACTCAAGATTTCTCTACTATCTTAAATTCCTGCAATAGATTCAAACTCAGTGATCTGTGCTATGTTTTGTGCATATTGTGTTATCACTGCAGACTATAAAAGCAGTAGCATTTTCAAAGCTTAATAAAAACCTTTACCTGCTTCCAATTCCTTGTTTCTAGCCTTTTTTTCTTGTCCTAAGCTAAATGTTTGAAACATAAAAATTCATTCCTATTATGAAAAATTAGTCAGGAATGTGACAATTTTCTTCCACTGTACTAGGTATGACAATTTATTTATAGGTAGTCCTCACTGAATTACCACTCATTCAGCAACTCTTTGCAGTTACCACAGTGATGAACGAGGGGGATTTACAACTGTTCCTCAGAGTTGCAGCCATTGAATCACAAGATTGCAATTTGTGATTTGCAATCAGTTCACACTTTTAACAGTTGCAGTGTCCTGAGACCACATGATCACCATTTGCGACCTTTGCTGCTGACTTCTGACAGTCAATTGGTAAGCCAGCAGGTTGCAAATGGTGATCACATGATTGAGGGATGCTGCATGCATTGAAACTGGTCTTGTGTGACCATCTGGTCACATGACATTGTACTTTACAACTGTGTCATTTAGTGACGGAGTTGCCGATTCCAATTATCCTAGTTAAGCTAGGACCACCTGCATTAAGGATTTTCAAATAAAAGTACCATACACATAGAAAAGAGATTTTAAAGATATATATTTTTCTGTTGTAATAAGTTTGTACTCACTATGATCCGGTGCAGTCCATAGTATAATAAAATATCAGCTAAAGTAAAATTGTTTCCTGTAATGTAAACTTTATCTTCAAGGTATAAATTGAGGTCCTAGAAGAAGCAGAAGAAACCAAACATTATCAATTTATAGATTTCTTCCTGTCAAATCAAAATGCTTGCAGGCAACCCACCAGAGAGGTTCAGTATGTGTCTTCCAAGCCTATTTATTCAAGTTGGGACAGTACCAAAGTTTACACGTGAGAAAGTGACTTGGCAGGTGAGTAGTTGAGGCAAAAATGGGCATTTTGTTTCCAATACCGGTAGCTTCCTGCACAGGCTATGCAGTAAGAAGTCTTCAACGCTGTGCAGGAAGTTATTAGGGGAAACAAAATGCCCATTTCTGTGCTGCAAAGCCGAAGGAAACAACACATCACAGGCACCATATGAATACCACGCACAGAATAGCCCAAAGAACACACACTGTTAGAGAGAAATTCCCTGGAGATGGGCTCCAGCATGAGTCCGAAAGCTCGGAAGACTAAATCTCTGGTCCCGGTGACTGACCCAGATTGGATCCTGCCACAATATCCTGGGACACGCAAATTTGCCTTCATTCGTGACAGTAATTTTATTTATTCATTCCCCATTTTACCATAGGGTAACTCTGGGTTGCTTACAATATAAAAAGATGAAACTATGTAAATAAAATACTTCAATATAAAAATATAAAAGACAATACCTAAAAGATGGGGAGGGAGGGAATAGGATGAGCGGTGTGTGTATGTGTGTGTGTGTGTGTGTGGGGGGGTAGGATCTGATATTAATCTATCAACCACTTCCAATACGAAGCCCCCAAACCAGTTGGCAGAACCAGGTCTTTAGGTTCTTGCAAAAAGTCAGGTTGGTTGGACTGGACCTCACTCCGGGGAGGCCAGATGTTCCAGAGGGCAGGCACAATGGCAGAGAAGGCCCTTCTGCTGGACCCCACCATCCGGAATACCCTGGCCGATGGGGCCCACAGTATGCCCCCTCTGTCGGCAGGGGTGGGGCGGGCAATCCCAGTGGTATTGTAAATAATCCAGACCCATGCCATGAAGGGCTTTAAAGGGGATTACCAACACCTTGAATGGTACTCGGAAGCAAACCGGCAGCTAGCAAAGCAATGGTATTACATGGGCCACCCTTAGGGCCCCAATAACTGCCCACACCACTGCACAGGTTAAAGGTCAAACAAATCTTAAAAGTAAAAAAAAGTCCGCCCCCCCCAATTGAAAATAAATATATACTTTTCTAAGCAACGCAACCCATTAAGAACAGAACACTTGATTTGTTTAATCAGGCCAGAAATCTGTTTACTTCTTATAAATCCTAATAGTGATGAAAAACAAACTTTATGCAAATCATTAGGGGAAAAAGCCGAAATCATATTGCTGAGTCAATAATGGCTGCTAATAATAGTTCAATAATAAAGGTAAAAGTTTCCCCTGTCCAGTTGTGTCTGACTCTAGGGGATGGTGCTCATCTTTTTCTCTTAGTCGAGGGAGCCAGCATTGTCCGTGGTCATGTGGCCAGCATGACTATACACTGAAGTGCATGGTGTTACCAGCCCACTGAAGTGATATCTATTTATCTACTCACATTTGCATGCTTGTGAACTGCTAGGTGAACAGGAGCTGGGACAAGTAACAGGAGCAAGGGTCTCAAATCCAGGCTGTCACTTTCCAGCTGAAAGCTCAGCGTCTTTAACCCCTAAGCCTGTGATGGCAAACCTATGGCACGCGTGCCACATGGAGCCATATCGGTGGGCACGTGAGCTCAGGTCCTCCAACTTGAAACGGGCCATTTCTGGCCTCCGGAGGGCCTGAAAGAAAGGCTCTGAAGCCTGGGGAGAGCAAAAAAATGGGACTTCTGGTCCAACTGGAAGTTGGCAAATGGGCCATTTTCTGCTTCCGGAGGGCCTCCGGGGGTGGGGGGAAGGCCGTTTTCACCCTCCCCAGGCTCCTAGAAAGGCTCTGGAGCTTGGGGAGAGCAAAAAACGGGCCTTCCGGTCCAACTGGAAGTTGGCAAACGGGCCATTTTCTGCCTCCGGAGGGCCTCCGGTGGGGGGGGGGGAGGCCGTTTTTGGCCTCCCCAGGCTCCTAGAAAGGCTCTGAAGCCTGGTGAGAGCGAAAAATGGGCGTGCCATCGCGTGCCAGGAGCGGGGAGATCATGTGCGCATGCGCGGGGGGGGGCGCGCATGGAATTATGGGTGTGGGCACACGTGACCCCCTCCCACACTCCTTTTGGCACGCGAACCAAAAAAGGTTCGCCATCACTGCCCTAAGCCATTGCACTCCCTGAAACTAGTGCAATAATATCCCAGAATAAACTGTGTTAATTATCCTTACCTTCAGATTTGTTCTGATTTCTTCTTTAGTGGACTGTTTATCTATTTGTGCCACTCTGTATTCTAACCACTGTTGTACTATTGCTTTTTCTTCAGCTGTGATTCCAAGCAGCTGTTCCTTCTTTGCTTGTTTGACTAAATGGATAGCTATACTGGTGAGGCCTGTCAGACTAGGGCCATTATTTTCCTGAAGCACAGGAGTCTAGAAAGAATTCAAAATGATTTAATGAAACAAGATTTAAAGTTCTACCAGAAACAGTTTAGCAAATTTTATTTTATTAAAAATGTAATTTTTTAAAGATCTAATACTATTTAAAAAAAAAACAAATGACAGAATTCAAATTGCTCACAAAGCTAGGATGGCAGCCTTGCTTCTCAATATATTAAATCCAAGTTGCCCCACCAAGGAATTTTAACTTTCAATTTTGATTCCTACCAAGTAAATCACAATTCCTTGATAGGTTTCAACAAGAATAGATTCAATTTACTGTATAGGCATCCATTTAGCAATACCAAGTTATGCTTTTAGAGTAGTTGTTCTTAGCATTTGTCCCACTAAGTTGCAGGGTCTGCTTATTCTACACTGTCGTCACCTAATTCTTAGAGCAAATGCATTCCAAAGAGTTTTGTTTTTTGTTACAAAGCTTGGCATTGATAGGAGCTAGGAGGAAGTTCCCCAGCTGGCTTTTATGCCTATGCAAGGACTTGAACCTGAATCTTTTCTGCTCATAGTCCAGCACCTTAACCAGTATATCTTGTTGGTTCTCACAAGTTGAGGTTTTCAATAGTGAATTCAATGGTGAAAAAAGTAAGGTTCTACATTTAGGTAAGAAAAACAAAATGCACAGGTACAGTATATGTGGTACCTTGCTCAACAGTAGTAACTGTGAGAGGGATCTTGGAGTCCTAGTGGACAACCATTTAAATATGAGCCAGCAGTGTGCAGCAGCTGCCAAAAAAGCCAACACAGTTCTAGGCTGCATAAACAGAGGGATAGAATCAAGATCATGTGAAGTGCTAATACCACTTTATAATGCCTTGGTAAGGCCACACTTGGAATACTGCATTCAGTTTTGGTCGCCATGATGTAAAAAGGATGTTGAGACTCTAGAAAGAGTACAGAGAAGAGCAACAAAGATGATTAGGGGACTGGAGGCTAAAACATATGAAGAACGGTTGCAGGAACTGGGTATGTCTAGTTTAATGAAAAACACTGGAAGTTTTTAAGAAGATGTTGGATAACCATTTGTCTGAAATGGTGTAGGGTTTCCTGCCTAAGCAGGGGGTTGGACTAGAAGACCTCCAATGTCCCTTCCAACTCTGTTATTCTATTCTATTCTATTCTATTCTATTCTATTCTATTCTATTCTAAATTCTGTACCCTGTTTCCCCCAAAATAAGACATCCCCTGATAATAAGCCCAATCGGGCTTTTAAGTGCATGGCAATAAGGCCAAGCGCTTATTTCAGGGTTAAAAAATATATATAAGATAGGGTCTTATTTTTGGGGAAACACGGTTTTTAAGTACTAGCCCTGCTTTCCAGAAATTACATAAAGGTAAATGAACAGTCAGGTAGAAGACGGATGGCATCCCCTCCTCTGCACACATGAGAATTTGAGCAGGTGGCCACCTTTTCCAAGGAAGACTGTTCTTTTTCTTCTCTGCTGCTGAACTGAGTGACTTATTTTTTTAAAGTACAGGTAGTCCTTGACTTACAACAGTTCATTTAGTGACCGTTCAAAGTTACAACGGCACTGAAAAAAGTGACTTATGACTGTTTTTCACTCTTATGACCATTGCAGCATCCCCATGGTCATGCAATTTACATTCGAATGCTTGAGAACTGGTTCATATTTACGACGGTTGCAGTGCCCTGGGGTCCTGTGATCATCTTTTGCAATCTTCTGACAAACAAAGTCAACGGGGAAGCCAATTTCACTTGACAACCGTGTTACTAATTTAACAACTGCACTTAACAAACATAGCAAGAAAAGCCGCAAAATGGGGCAAAACTCAGCAAATTTCTCACCTGGCAACACAACAATTCTGGGCTCAATCGTGGTTGTAAGTCAAGGACTACCAGGGGTGGGTTCCTCCCGGTTCATACTGGGTCGCCTGAACCGGTAGCGAGGCACTGGTGACGTCATGATGGCGTCGTGGACCCACCTTGGTCGGTGCCGGTCCGTGGGCGCCACCATTTTTCCCCCGTGAATTTTGGTGGCTTTTTTACGTTTTGGGCCGTTTGTGCTCTGCTGCTGCTTCGGAAAGGGCCTTCCCACCCGCCCCCGGGTTAATGCTGTCCTTTATTCTTCCCCCGAAGCACAGCTGATCAGCTCCTCAGCTGTGTTTCAGGCAGATTATAGTGACTGAGCATGCGCGGACACAGAATTGCACCGGGGGAGCGCGCGCACGCGCGTAACCCTAAGCCACGCCCACAGAGTGGTAGTAGAAATTTTCGGAACCCACCCCTGAGGACTACCTGTAACCTGTGGCTTTTTGTGTTCGTTTCTTTAGCAGGTTGTCCTATTGATACCATCTCACACTATCTGCAAGTTTGAAATGTTCCACTAGAAAAAACATAAACCGGCATACCTGAGAGAAGAACACATAATTTTTCTTAGATGCTAAGAAAATATTAAGGCCACAGAAAACATCTGAAAGGGCAGTACTTCTGCTGTGATTGTCATGGCTGTCAGGGACAGCTCTCAAAGACTGCAGAGCCTTATGAAGGTTGCTTTTAAAGCAGGGTCTTGAACACACTTGGTGCAGCACCTTTTTGAAATGCATTGCACAGCTTCCCTTGCTGCAACATTAATATCCCAGTGGTTCTCAATCTGCATGTTGCAGGTGGGACGCAGATTTAGCCATCAAAACCTCTTAAATGCTAGCAACTGTTAAGTTACCGTAAAACATATATACTCTTTTTCTTTTAAAGCAAAGAAAAAGAACATTTATGCTTTGCTTTAAAAGTAAAAGAGCATTTGTGTTTTACGGTAACTTAACAATTGCTAGCATTTCAGAGGGTTTGATGGCTAAATCTGCGTTTTAAGTTGCACCAGAGGCTCTTGTCCAAGAATCGAGGTTTTGCCATGATGAGAAGCTGCTTTCTTATAAAGCGAAGAAAAAGAGAAGCTTTTTATCACGGCAAAACCCCGATTCTTGGACAAGAGCCCTCTGGTGCAACTTAAAACGTTCCCATATGGACCCGTTGAGGATATACGGAAAATGCAAGCACCACGCTTTTCGCAGTTACACGTCGTGCAAAAAGTTTTAAGATTTATGAACGAACGCGGCGCGTCACTGCGGCTGCTGGCGAGGTGGATACCCGGTTCCGTTCACCATCGAAGGAATCGCGGCTCGGAGCTCCTAAGACTTCGGCTAACATCCTTTAAATGTCAGCAACGTGGTCCAGGGGCGAGCCACACGCCACCCTTTGCCGGCTCCGGTCCCCGCCTCCCGCGCTTCTTCCCCAGGGCCTTCACCTTCCGCTCGCCGTGACTGCTGTACTTGTTGCCCTTCTTCAAGCCCAGCGACTTCTCCAGCAAGCTCAGCTCCTCTACGCCCAGGCCGGGGCCTACCGCGGCCGCCATTTTCGGCGGCACGAAAAGAGACTCGGGAAAACTCGTTTTAAAACTCTCAGCAAATACCGCAGTGATTGGAGGATGACGACACACCTAAAGTCCCGCCCTCCGGAATATCTCCCCCCCTCTCTCGCCGTTGGTAGGCGGGGCTGCCTTGGAAAGAAGGGGGGGGGATGAGTGACATTTGCCAATCGGAGGCGTTTTTCCCCCACGTTGGCTTTGGCGCGTGCGGTGGGGGGCGGGGGGCGCGTGCGGAGGGTCTTTGGAAACGGAGCGTCTTCGTCGGGCTGCCCGATACGGGCTTGTTTCATTTGAGCCGCGGGCGGACGTTAAGGGCTGTCCGACTTTGCTGCGTGCCAAGGAGACAAATGCACAGATGGGCAACCGTCAGCTTTCTCCGTCCAGGGACGGAGCCGATGTGGGGGCGTCGCCAGTGAGTTAGGCTGGCCCGCCCGGCTTGGGAGCATCAAAGTTGAAATTAGTACGATTACTCTTGCAAAAATTATATCTTTAGAAAAAAGAAACTGACCATGTTGCTTAATAACGGATTCTCGATAAATGAGCCTCGGACCTGCTGCAAAAAAGGAATCTGGGCAAAGGAATTTCTGGTTTTTTTCGTCCCGGTTAGCTCTGCGAGCTAGTCCGGAGAAGAAGCACCACCGGGAATACTATTTTTGTCTTTTAACAGAATCTTTTAAGAATGAACGTATTTCTCACATGCTTTTTTTTTTACTCTGGAAAACTAGGGAGGGTCCCTCCTGAAAGGTTTTCCCTACTCTGCCCTCTTCTATGGGCTTCTTTTACATGCTGACTAGCTAGTCTGTGATGTCCCTCCTGTTTCCCAAGGTCATTCTCACATACCGTTGCCAGTAGTCCTCAACTTAGGGCCATGATTGAGCCTCAAATTTCTGTTGGTAAGTGAGACATTTGTTAAGTGAGTTTTGCCCCATTTTATGACTTTGCCGGTCACAGTTGTTAAGTGAATCACTGCCGTTGATAAGTTAGTAACCCGGTTGTTAAATGAATCTGGCTTCCCCATTGACTTTGCTTGCAAGAAGGTCGCAAAAGGGGATCGCGTGACCCTGGGGCACTGCGACCATCATAAATAGGAGTCAGTTGCCAAGTGTCCGAATTTTGATCACATGATCATGGAGATGCCTCAAAGGTCATAACTGAAAAATGGTCGTAAGTTACATTTTTCAGTGTCATTGTAATTCTGAATAGTAACTAAACGAACTGTTGTAAGTTGAGGACTACCTGTACTTTATCAAATGCCCCTTGAAATTCCCCAAAGAACAAGAAACATGGCTAATTTTCTTGACTGCCACTTGCAGCTTTTCCACTTCTATTAGTTTAGTGAGAATGAAACAACTAGGCCCACCAGTCTTGAAAGGTGCAGCAAATACATTTGTATTCAGAACTAAGCTGTTTCTCCCTGTAAATAACTAAGAGATCTGACTGCAAAAGATGATACATTTAAGAAATGTAGTTTTATTCAGATAAAATTGCCTTATGTAAGCATTTTAATCTCTGCATAGTATGATATTTTTACCCCAAGCATTTAGCATATTCTAAACAGGGATGTGTTGTGGAAGTATGTTTCCACTGGACTCTACTATAATATGCCCACTTGTGCATACATGCTTTCATTCAAAAAGCTATGCATCGCTGGCTGATCTTTGTTATTTTGCAAAGAAAGATTGGTGTGGTGAATGTCGTGTTGGGCCTTAACTAAAGATCCATTCCCAGCATTCTTTTTCTAAGTGAGGGCAGCCAGCCTTGTGCTACTCAAAAACTGATAAATGGCATCTTTCTTTTATTGTTGATACTGACTGTTGGCACTCAGCATCAAGTCCTGTGAGGCTGGCAAGTTCAGGAAATCAGAACCACTTGGTTTACTGGAAAGGTCTTTATAACTAATAGGACAATGTAACAAAATCTTCAGAGTAACTGCAAAATTAATTTGACACAACACTTCAAGATTTTTTTTCCTGTAATAGGACAGTTTCCTCCCTTAACTATCTGACTACCTTATTGTCTTTCCAAAATCTTTGGGGCAGTCCAACATGCTCAGGAGCTTTGGGCTGGCATGGCTGCACAGTCATTTCCAGGATCAAAGGCTTTCATCAACAGTGATAACTGTTGAGTGTTGTGCCATCACATCACAAGCACTGCCTCTTCCTGGAGATGGTCCTCTCCAATGGTCTGTTTAATTTGAAATGGATTTCACCAGACTTTATAGCACTAACTGGAAGAAATATTTCCCAGGAGGATTGTGGTTTCTGAAAACTTGCCTTACTTTAAAGAAGTTGAGACTCTCAACCACTATGATTAGTTTTCAGGATTCAGCAGGGCTTTGACCAACATTGCTTCACATTACAGAGGGAGAGCCCATCGTTATTGGGACTGAGTTGGGGTTTGAAGGAGACATTTCCATATAAATGCCCCCAAATTGTAAGAGGCTTCATGGGGGGGGGGGGGAAGACGCAAAAAGGGAAATAAGGAAATTTGTGAAGAGATAAACAGGGTTCAGTCTTAAGCTGAAACAAAATTGGTGCCTGTAAAGAATCCAAAGTAGAACACTGAGGTTTTGTCCCTAACCTGGTGCATACAACTTCCATCTTTCTCAATTTCCTCAATCTGTGAATTCATCGTAATAAATTCATTGTAAAATATTAGTGGTTCTCTCATTTATTTCTTGTTCAGCTGTTTTCCAGAGTCCATTTTCTGGGTTATTCCAGTAGGTGGCACTTCATGCTTGATCCAGCTTATTCCCCTTCCAAATATGGTATGAAACTGTTCAAAGTCAAGAAGGCATGGATGAGGAGGCTGATGGTGGCTGTACTTTGCTGAGAGGTATGTAATCTATAAGTATGCTTGAGACACAGACACACATATACAAAGTCCTTGTCAAGAACTGTCAGTGAAAAGAAGTTGAAAAATCTATTCTGTCAAAAGGCACCCAGTTCTAATCTACTGTTATCATAGTCAAGTTTTAACTAGAAAATTCCTTAGGTTATAAGTTAAATGTCAGAAACAATTAATTTGGTGCTTGAAATATGAAGCGAACGACTGTCCTTTGGAGGAAGCCTGACAGCTTTATGGATGTCATTTTGGGATCAGTTAAAATGAGCTTTGCATGCCAAAGAATTTGAATGTGTCATATTCCTCTTAGGAGCACCATAGTGTTTTCTCTTTGCTGCTTTGGTTACTTTTGGACAAGATTTTTATTGTACAGTTACTGTCTTATTGATGGTATTTCTTGGAAAAGTGATGGGAATGGCATCTTCCCTTTGTAATGTCCAATATTTCCCCACTCCTTATTCCATCTTTTTTTGTTTTTTTCCAGAAAAGTAATCAAATATCCAATAATGCCTTTTAACCGGTATCCCTAAGGTTCTCTAGGTAAAAATGCAAAGTTTAAAAATGGCAGTATCCTTAGCTAGATAAGGCCAAAGCTAAATAATATAATGAGAAAGGGTCTGCATGCCCTTTCTGTTTGGAATGGAGTTTTAATTATAGAGGACACCAAGTTGTTTGCATGCAAAAAAAAAAAAAAAGTACTGGAGGACAAATATATCAGGATAAATCCTCTCCACCACTAATAAGATGTTTGAACTTTAGTTTTTTAAGGAAGCTGAAGCCCTCGTCTCTTTTTGTTATGATTATTTAATAATTAAGATTTTAGACTCCTCTCAGCATTACAATATCCTTAGAGAGATGTGCATAAACAGTGCCACTATTTCCTCAATTAGAAATTCTGGAAAAGCATCTAAATAACAATTCTGTGATTTTAGTATGTGGCAAATATAAGAAAAGCTGTTCAATGTAATATGGTAAAGCAACTCTCCTTAAAAGTATTGTAGTGGCATGGTTGCACCTATTGGATGAAATGTAGGAGGCCTAAAACCTCCTTTCTTTAAATCACATACAAGTGCTTTTGACATGCTCAAATACTACCATCTGCCTTGGTGTGTAGCTTGGTAGTGAATGCTGCCACAATCTATATTCCTGATAATTACCTCTATATAACCCTGGCATGTGAAAAATAGAGCTCCCATAGCTTATATTGCCTTTCTGGCAAGGAAAAATGTGAAGAAAAAGTGAAATAAATTCTATAGCATAACTTTCTGCTCCTATAGCATTCCCTTCCTTCCTTTGGAAAATAGTTTATGTCACAAGACATAAACAAAATAAAGCTTTATTAAAAAAAACACCAAATCAATTGTATAACCTGTATTTTTAAAGGACAAAATGCAAATAAGATTAAAAAAATCCAGGATTTACTCAAATTTCTCTTTTTCCTGGAAGTTGTTCCACTCAAAGTCTGGTAACCACCAACCTGTTGCAATGTGGAAAGTCATCAAGACCTGACTCTTCTGGAAAGTCTTCGAATAGGGTGTGATATGGTATAGTAGATCGCTTTCATATAATACACCCTTGTTATAATAAAGACATGAAGTATCAATGGCTAGGAATTTGATTGTCACTGGGTTCTGGGGTGGTTTTTAATTTTTCTTTCTTTTTGATTTTATATCCTTTCTATGCAGCTCTTTTATAATTTATAATATAATTATAAATTTAAGATTGATATATTAATTTATATATCAATTAATCAAACATTAATTGCAGTAGTAAATTAATAATTCAATAAATTCTGAGGGTGTTAAATCTCATGCTTTTCTGCCTTGGTCAAGTAACTGCTGCTTTGTTTAAAAAAAAAAAAGCTCCAACTTCCTATTTTGCAAAAGGGGACAAGGTTCAGATTATCTGATTTTGTACATGACCTAAAACATGTGACTTTTTCTTGTGTAGGCTCCATATGTATGGGTGCTCAGAGTTATCTGCAAGGGATTTTACTTGTTTTATCTCAGGCAGTGAAAATGTCTTGAAGAAAGCCCATATGTCTGCCCTTTCTAAGTTATGGGAACTACCCTTAAATGCAAAAGGATAACAGCTGAATAACTGCAAGGAGGATAAGAATGGATTACTGAAAGGATTTTGGTGAAGGGTTGCTCAAAATTTGAAGCCAATGAGTAGCCTATTCTAGAACACAAACGTATTTGTTGACATTTTATTTAGAAATTTATGTAATCTTTTTAGTTTAAATGTTACTAAAAAAAACGACAGTGTATTTCGAAACATACCTTTGATACTATTAAAACATGTATGGAATATTAATGTAACCAAGACCAATTATTTATAACATAGAGAGTCAGTTGCCTTCAACTTGATTTCCACTATCCAAAGTCAGTCTTTAATATAATTTAATCTAATCTAAAAAGTTTAAAAGGAAACATTTGTCAAATTATAATGGATCCTTCATTTCCCCTCTCTCATGAGTATCACTTTGGTCTTTTTAGATTTTGGATTTTATAGCAAATCACGGAGAAAACCGGGGGCTTTATCACTTCCTAACACTTCATTTTTGCCTTTTAGTGAGGAGAATTTATCATTGTAACATTGTGTGTGTGTGTAGAGAGAGACAGAGACAGAGACAGAGACAGAGAGAGAGAGAGACAGAGAGACAGAGAGACAGAGAGACAGAGAGAGAGAGAGAGAGAGAGAGAGAGAGAGAGAGAGAGAGAGAGAGAGAGAGAGAGGTATCTATCTGATCAGTAGTGGCTTGATTGGTAGCAGCTGTTGTGAATAAGACTTGTGTAAGAGAAGTGAATGTGTTAAGGAAGTGTTGTTAGCACCTGAGGCTGGTTCTATTGGCACATTTTCAGCAGTAGGCTCTTGAATTTGCCCCATGTGAAGTGATGGCAGCTTGTCATGAAATGTTTGTAACATTTTTCCGATACTCTGAATTTACTTCAGAAAGCGATATGACTTCAATACTGCCTTTAAACTCAAGGATTTAGTTAGATGTCTAGAAAAGGCAAACGCCAGACACCATTTTTATTCTGTCAGCTGTTTTACCTACCTACCCACTAACCTATCTGGATAAATAGGGTTGATTTACACACAATGCTGAGTCATAAGGAATGGATTATACTAAACCAAAAGCAAACCACATTATAATTTAGTGTTATGGCTAGGCATTGTTTATGATTTGTTGTGTTTTGAAATATAAGCAGGCAGTTTTAGTGCATACGATCAAGTTTTCAACTTGCATTAGTTTTCCCCTTGTTCATGTCATAATTAACAGGAAGCATTACAACAACAATACCTAAATTTCTAAGTTCAATTCAATGTGCTGGTCCTTATTTTTATAACAGTTGGGATTTTTGAACCTGGGGGCACCAGATTTGGGAAACCAATCTGTGAGTCTCCAGATGTTGTTAGAGTCCAACTCCTATTATCTACAGCCAGTCTGGCAATGGACATGGATAGTGTCATTTTTAATCCAGCAACATCTAAAGGAAGTGAACCTATTATCCCTCCTTGACTTACTCCAACATGAGTTGTCAAAATGCTGGCTTCTCTGTCACCACAGGTCAGGCAGGCAGTGACTTGAAAAAGTTTTCTCAGTGATGACACTAAAGCAATATCAGGCCACAATAAAGCCATTTAAATTAGAACTAATTTGCAAGTTATCTAGTACTGGCTTATGAAAAGGGAACATGTTTATTATTTTTCTTTCCCTCTCTTCATTAGTTTAACAAAAAAAGGTGCCTTGCTCTGAATGCTCACCTTTGTTTCCATGCTCCTGGATTAAGAAAAAACATCCTGTCATAATCGTAAAGAATAAGTATGATCATCTGTAGCAGGGAGTTCAGAAAAGCTAAATAGAGTTGGAATTGATTAATTCAGGGATGAGAGATACCCAGGAAAGCTCAGGTTGGGACCAAACTGGGAACGGGGAAAAACATAGAGTAAAGGTGCTTTTTCAGGAGACAACTGGACTTTCTTGTTTTTTCTTTTGAAGACGTTTCGCTTCTCATCCAAGAAGCTTCTTCAGCTCTGACAGGATAGTGGGGAATGGAAGGATTTATATTCCTTGCAGGCAGCTGGTCATCTGCATCCTTTTAGAGGGTCCTTGAAGCACTTGGAAGTTCATCATAAACCTCCAAGTGCTTCAAGGACCCTCTAAATAAGGATGCAAATTAACAGCTGTCTGCAAGGAATATAAATCCTTCCATTCCCCACTATCCTGTCAGAGCTGAAGAAGCTTCTTGGATGAGAAGCGAAACGTCTTCATGGGGTCAAGGTTGATTTTCTGGAAAATTTACATTTATTGTGAAGTGAGTGTGCTTTGAATTATAGCATAATGATTTGCAATTCTATGCCTAATAAGGAATGCGCCTCTAATCACATACAGCTTTAGCTGTGACTAGACAACCCTGTGACTCATTGAGTCTTCCTTTCAGAGATATTTCCTTAATACCTCTGTCAATGCTTTGACAGAATTTCCTATGTACTGTTATCACTAGAAAAGTTAGAATGCATTCAGAGACATATATTAGGCCTTGAAAATAGCCTTTGTTGAACTGTACAGCAGAGTCAAACAGGAAATGTTTTATAAAATTTGCCACATTTAAATTGCACTGAAATCATGGGTCCCAGATTTGGGACACATTTTGTAAGTTAGCCCATTTGAGATACCCTGGTTCAAAAATTGCTGCCCTATGATGCACCATTTCCCCCCGTCAATGGTTATGGGAACCAGAGTTTTAGTGATATATAGATTAATCCTACTTTCGTTTCATGAGCCTAACGTCTGGATGGCTATGTGTAGCATCTGTAGAAAGAAAAGACTGTCGAGTTAATAAATATTGTAAGTATGTTATCTGTTGCACCAGATTCAGAAAGCATTAATTAATCATTTAGAATTCAAATCCAAGTAATTTGAAATTTGGACGGATCTTGTCTAGAAAATGAATCTGCCTCGAAATCCTTTTCACGCAAGTCCATTTTCTGCCAGCACAGGGCTTTAATCCACTTGACCCACCAAATCACTGAGAGTACATTCCATTTATTCATTAAAGTAATCAATCAGTAGGAAACAGGATTTTCTCTGTATATATATTAAATGGCAGAAATGATGAGTTCATAAAAATGTCAAGAAATTTTCATCTCTGTTATCTCTGTCTTAGGTCAGCTGCCTCTAAATAGATTATCTCAGTTGTGGGAGGCCTCCTTATTCTAGCCTCTCCTAGAAAGTAGAATACCTACAATACGACACTGGCATTATAATGAACCAGAAACAGGAATAATGATCCAAGTCAGCACTGATGATGATGGTCTGCTCATTTGCATAAATTGGTACTAATAACTGCTTATCTCAGAAACAAACATCCTTTGTTCCTTTAAATATCAGTCATGTCAGTATTAAGTTGGAGGAAGAAAAATACAAACAAAAATTAGTAACTTTTTAATCCCATTGATTGCAAATGGAATGTACCTAGTTCTCCCACTGATACCAATTGATTTAACTATGAACAACAGTATAATGTAGTATTCCTTGAGAGTCAAGCCCTTTTGAATTCAGCTGTTCCTAGAAAGTTGCACACATGAATATAAAATTAAGTTGCTGGAATTCACCTATGTGAATTTAGCCATGTAAAACTGATAGTTTAATAGAGTTAATTCACAACACACTTCTCTGTTTACCTTTTCTTTAAGGAGTTCAGCATGATGTACAAATAGCTTTTCTCATTTTATTTCAACAATAACCATGAGAGGGAGGTCAGGTTAAGGAAAAAAAGGATTGGTCTAAAATTCTCCAGTGAGCATCATAGTTAGGCAGGGTTTCTCTAAATCTGCAATTCTGCCCATGACTTCATAGCAGAACCCAAGGATGGTTCTCTGCTCAAGGTGTTCCAATTGAAAAGCAAAGTTTATATATTTCAATAAATAAAATACTTCATCCTTCCACTCTTTCAGCTAGCTAGCAGAAACTTGAATGGAAACACCTGTGCTTTTATATGAATGTACAAAAAGTCCAACCTGATCATTCTCAATGGGTGTGTGGCTATATAACAGGACTGTGCAGTGAAGAAAAGGAACTGAAGCAGCTTTTGGGGGCAGCAGGCTTTGATGCTCGTTTGGGGTAGATAAATTTACCATACATTAGGCAATTTGCAGGTTCATTGCTAAAAAGGCTGGTCATTGGCTTTACATAAAGTTTGCAACATTTTTGTAATAATCCAGCCGGTGGAAATGTTTATTGAGTTCAAGCCCCACATTAGCCATGACTTTGAGTCAGTCAGTCAACCCAACCTACCTCACAGGGTTGTTGTGGGGGAAGATAGGAGGGGGAAGATGTGTTGGATATGTTTGCTGCCTTGAGCTCTTTGTAAAAATAATAAAGGTGGGATACAAACAAACAATGTTGTAATAGATAGCGGATTTGTAACAAAAAAAATCCACCCCCAATTTGGCGAGATCCGGCCATGAAACGGTGTGTATGAGTTTTTAATTGTTTTTAAATGTTTTTATTATGTCTCTTTTTAATAGTTTTTTATATTTTAACAAGTTTTTTTTATATTGTTGTAAGCCGGCCAAGAGCCCCTTGGGAGTTGGGCGGCATAGAAATACAAATAAATTAAACTAAACTAAACTAAACCCCAACTCCTCTATGATATGACAATAGAGGAGATTCAAAGGAGGGTTATGTATTTACCTGGATGCGTGTGGATGCTATTGGTGATTTTTGTTGCTGCTGCTGAAATTGAATGGAATTATTCCTATTTAAATGTGTTTTGTATTGCTTTTGTAAACTGCTTGGGTTTGTTTTGGTTGAAGCGACCTAATCACATTCAAATAAAACACATAAGAAAATGAGCGTGGAATGGAGTTGATGAGATCTTTGAGAAAAAAGAGGTTACAAGTTTAAAGGACTGAAGGCAATGTATGAAGCAATATATGGATGCAGTTGAAGTGGTGATGGTTTGCAAAGAAAGCAAAGTAAGGATTATTTATTAATTATATAAGGCCCCCCATCAATCCAAAGAAACTTTGGAAGACCAAACAATGTAAAAACTAACAATCCATTAAAATTAAAGCAAATTGGAGCCATAACAAAATCTGAGTAACCACTCATCACATACTCTAATATCAGACTTTCTTTAGCAAACATTCCAGCTCCAGTTCCTGGGGAACAGTCAGATTTCCACATCCCTTTGAAAGTCCAATAGGGTAGGCTGTATATCTCTTGGGGAAGTGTGGGGGGGCGATAATTTTCCATGGTGCAGGTGCTAAAATAGAGAAGACTCAATTTCTAGCACCCACTGGAGGACACTCATTCACCACCAGTACCTGAAGCACGCCCATTCTGCCAGCTGTGGTGTGACAGGCAGAAACTACTGGGAAACACAGTCCCACAATAACCTATACCACACATCAACCTGCACCTTGAATTGTTTCCTGAAACTCCCTGGGAACCAGTGAAGCTCACATAGAAATGATGTTTACCTGGGTGTCTGTCCCAAGATACCCAAGGAAACTACAGATGGCTCTGCATTCTGGACCAGCTGAAACTTCTGAATGCTCTTATGGAGCATCCTGATGTAGAACATGCTCTACTTGTCCAATCAATAGGTGATTTATACAGTGAAGACTGTTGGTATGAACTTATTCTAACAATATTTCCCATCTTACGCTTTTTTTTGCTCATTTTCTATGCTATGCATAATGTTGCTTACTCCAAAAGGGAATAGCTTGATGGCTATGTATGTTAGGGCGTGTCAAATTTTTTAACTTTCAATTTCTAAACATCAAGGGTGCTCAAAAGTTGTGACATGCCTTGGGGATTGTAAAGATGTTTTGGTTACTTTAATATAATTTAGATGTGCTTGGTAAGTAACTATATAAAAATCATGACTTTTTAACATTTTGTTTGTTTCATGAATGCATATGTATAAAACCACTAGAAATCATACTGTCATTACTTGGTTGCCACTAAAATTTGACAATGGGGGCAGCATAAAAAAGTTGGGGAAGACACCTATGGCTGGTGGATTACAACTTGCCCACCCTAAAATAGATCATGATTGCTTGAATATAGAATGAATGGTTAAATATATGAATGAGTGGATGAACACACACACACGAAATACAGGAAGATTGAAATCACTGAAAACCAAACTTAAGGAAGCAGCAATTAATCTGCTTTGGTGGTGCATGAATTTGACTTATTGGTGATCAGACCTCCTTTTATGGATTTCTTCCTAATATCATCTAGAGATACCTCATTTTATGAGCATTTAGCTTTTATACTGAAGGGTCCGTCACAGAACAAAGAGGAAAAGAAAGACTTTTGCACTGGGAGGAAGATGAACTATCAAGATACTGATGGTGATTTTTAGCTGTGGAAGATCAGGCTTCCTTATGGCAGCCTTCTATCTGACAACCAACAGTTTAGCTTTGCTGTCAGCTGTGACAATCCTCATGGTATAGGTTTATCAAGCTTGAGGTAATACTACCCAGTGACTGAGATTCTGTACCTCAAAGTAGAAGAAGGGGAAAAAAAAACATTTAGCAATGAAAATGCGGCACTATTACTTCTACTGTTTTAATTCCAATGCAGTGAGTTAGATACAGTTCCCTAACTAATAATCCCAACACATATTTTTTTTGGGAAAAGAAAGAATAATAAGGATGGGACTGGCTTAGTCAAAAACAGATTGCAATGCATTGAATTGGAATTGACTTCAGGCTGTAAAGAGAATGAAAAATACCTGTTTTGCATAGTGCGGAGGGGTGGGATTTACCTCTGAATTGTCTCCAGTTCTCCAGATAATACAAATACAAGAATGGTAAAATAAAAGTCAGTTTCTAAATGATTTTTTAAAAGTGTGTGCACATAAAATCATGCATATGACTTGCTCATCGTACTGTGAAATTAAATACTTCAGAGCCGGGTTTGGCAGACAGAAAATTTATGGCTACATGGCGTCCGATGCTACAAAGCTGGTATAAGAAAATGAAAGTTGCAATTCGGGATGTCATTCATGCCACGGAGCTTCAAGACAATGCCCTCTGAAGGAGAGCAAAAGCAGGGCTGTTTCTGTTGTTTAATTCTAGGGCTGGGGAACCTGTGGCTGTAGGGCCACTGGCAAGCTATGGCCTAATTTCATGTGGCACTTGGCCTACTTTCAAAAGCCCTGCGTGAGCAAACGATTTAGACTTACCTCTCATAAACAGTACACACTATCATCTATCCAACTTCGCCCACAAATACAGGTCTGGTTAAGAAAAATTCTTTCAGAAGGTTTGGATGAGATGTGATGCCACTGGTGTTGTTGAACACCTCAGTGCCCCATTCTTCCAGCTCTATCAAGAGATCAAGTGAGTGATCATATAAAAAAGGAACACAGCAAATATCCAGCAAATATCCTAAACCCTTTGAGTAAGAACTGTTCTGATGCTGAAGTCTACTGCACAAGGGGGGGAAAAACCTCTTTATCTGTCTCTGGAGAGACACCTTCAGGTTGTCAACCATCTTCTGACAGTGGCACATTGGAATTTGCCCCAAATTTGGTTGCTTTGTACATCCATCTGTTTGGGAGTCTCTTACATTTTTTTGTGGATTGGAGAGACTGACTTGTAACTCATAGATTGCAACTGCAATAGGTTGCAATATGGTATTACCGGTACTCAAAAAAGAAGTCATTGCTGCAAGGGAAGGTTCCAAGATAAAGATTCAGGAGATTGTTATGCAAATACCCAGGAGCAAGATTCTCCATTATTGGTGAAAAAGCTGCTAGAAAGAAAATGAAGGCATTTCTTCCCTAAAGTAAATGGAGAGATACTGTTTCTAACTTGGAAATAATTCATCGGCTGGAATTCTTGTCACTCTGTCTTAATGTCTATGGAGATTCTTAGCCATCCAGGTCATGGTTGTCCCAAAGGTGCTTTTTCAAGAGGCAACTGGACTTTCTGGTTTTGCTTTGAAGACGTTTCGCTTCTCATCCAAGAAGCAACTTCACCTTCAGAGCTGAAGAAGCTTCTTGGATGAGAAGCAAAATGTCTTCAAAGGAAAACCAGAAAGTCCAGTTGCCTCTTGAAAAAGCACCTTTGGGACAACTCTGTCTTAACCTTCTCTATAGATTTTAAAAGGAGAATTCGGTGAGAATCAAGCTTGGAAATAATCCCTATTGGTTAAGGTCACAGCAAAGAGCCTGATAGACACCTTGTGTATCTATGTGCCTTTGAGTCAGTGTTGAGTCACAGTCTTCTTATTTCTTGCGTGATGCCTTAATCACTACACCAAGACACCTTCTAGAGACTAAAATTCTTCTTCAAATGATCCCACAGATGTTGGGGCAAAGACAAAAGGAGCTCATAAAAGCTTGAAACCAGAACTTCAGCTAATGGAGAAGTTTTACTTGCCATTCTCTAGAATGTTTGGTGAGAGAAAATATGTAAGCAAAAGATTATGGATGAACACATGTCTGAATCTATAACAGTTTTTAAAAGTCAAGGCAAAGACCATGCTTTAAAGGACTCATAGGAGAAGGGGTAACTGTTATTCATCAGTCTCTGCTCAAAAGGAAAATAGATGAACACAGGAATTTATGTCATTATACTAATGATAACATTTTTTTTTATCATTTGCATGGTGAAGTGATGATATCAGTCTGAATGTATTGCAGTTTGGTAAATCAAGGTTCACTGTATTACATTAGTGGCACAATGGCACCTGGTTCAGCTGTCTCTCTTCCTTTTCATCTGAACTAAAGAAGAAGAATGGGCTGCAAGAATAACCTGAAGGAACAGGAGGAAGAACCACAACCAAAACGAAGGTCAGATTTAAAAAAAATCTGAGTCCAAAGCAGGAATGTAATTTGAGAAAAGGTCTCAGATTTGATCTTCCTTAATTTACTTAAAGATAAAGGCAGGGAGTGGGGAGGTGCATTCAGACTTGCAAGATTTGGTTACTATAACCTTATAATAGAAGTACTTCAGATAGTCGTCCTCAACATATGACTGGTTGCATAATAACCATTCAAAATTAGGACAGATCTGTCCAGAGCCTCTTGCAACCCATTTTTGAAGTTACAATGGCCATTCCCCCATGGTCATGTGATTGCATTTTGGGCACTTGGCAACCTACTCCTCTTTATGGCCATTTGCAGTGTCCTGTGGTCACATGACCACAATTTGCAATGTTTTTTGTTGGTTTCTGGTGTTGCCTTCCTGTTCCTGGCAAAAAGCAACCCTTGTGGCAAAATGGATTCGCTTAAAGACCACAGAGTTTGCTTTACGACTGTTGTAAACAGTGTCACAAAATCAGGTCCGATTACATGAACTTATGACCGCAATGATTTACGACTGTTGTGGCTTGCCCAAGTCCCGCGCAGCTGCTCATGGATCCGAAGACCAAGAACCGACCATGGGGTGGCAAGATCAGTCTGTATCTCTGGCACCTGAGTCCGAGACCGAGGAGGACGCAGGGCCAGAGGATCAATCAGGGCCTTCTGCACCTCCCCAGCAGGAGTTAAGTGACTCCAGTGAAGAGGAGGAGCCTCTGATTGATTCTAGGGCACGCAGGGCAGCTAGCCGGCAAGAGTGGCTCTGTAGAAGGAGGTCTCCTCACATGTAAACCTGCAGGCAGAGGGGCCACGCCCTAAAACTTATTACTAAGCATTTATTAGTGGTAAAGCCTTCTTTGTTTTGGAAAACAGTGTGTGTGTGTGTGTGTGTGTGTGTGTGTCGTTTCCTGGGGGCGTGCCGCGCTGGGTCACAACAACGACCATAATTCCAGGCTCAATTACGGTTGCAAGTCGAGGACTTCTTATATTTGCATTCATGATTTTGGTTTCCCAGCTCGGTCTACCTTCAAGGGTCACAATCACACAGATTTCTAAACTGGATCAGGACCCCCTAGACATAAATTGGGAGGCTTCTCATAGATAGCATGATCCAGAAATCTTCCTGCCTTCATCTGTGATATGCTTGGGAATCGAAAAAGTGAGAAAATTTCCATTAGAATTTAGGGCTTCTTCCCTCAATTCATAAGGGCAGTTGTAAATATGTGTGTGTATATGTGCATGAGTAAGAAAGTGAGTTGTAGAGAGGAGAGAATTTGCAACATGAAATGCCTGGGGAGTTTCTCAATTCCTGCTAAATTTTTAAAAAGGCTTCTGGGAGAAACGACTATTCCAGTCCTGAGAGTATTTCTTCATAGTCTTCTCAATCTGATACAGCACTGGCCAGGGTAATGTACTTTGTAGTCCAACAGATCAAGAGAGCATTCAGTGAGGCAGGCTGCCTTGTCATCTCACTCCTGCTGCTTTGTTGAATTTAGTACTTGTTTCAATATACAACTGTTGTCAGTGCAACAAATGGATTCTCTCATCTCCTCCTGCTTGTTCCTTCCTTTGGCCAGCTGAGGTCACTGTGGTATCATCTCTCAGAAAAGTGTCTTGATGGTTTTTATTTCTAGTGTTTTGGGATAAACATGTACCTTTTTTTGTGGAGGAAACGGTAACAGCAGTGTAATCTTTACTTCAGTTTATAAAAATGAGGGCTAACTGACGGTTGTAACTTTGATGGAGATTTACCTACCGGCTATGAAGCAATCAAATTCACACTGTTAAGGGAAAGCTGATGAGTTAATGAATGCGACGTAATTGTTCCACGCTGCCAATTGACGGCGAACCCACATATGTATTTGTTGGAAAAACAATCAGAATTAGGAGAATAAATGAGGATTTTATTTAAAACAAAAACAAAATTGGGAAAGAAATAGAAATTGGCATTTTCCTTCTGCCCTCGGCTATTTCTGTCAGTTTTGTGTTCCACAAAAAATGTCCCTAGGTCAAATTTACCTCAAAAAGCAATCCTGAACAGAAGTTGTGCCAGTAGGCAATCTGTTCACATATAGCTCTATTAAAAAAAAAAAGGAATTGGCAGTGGAGGGGTTTAGTTGGTTAGTGAAGTCTACTTATACTTAAGACAAGGAACTCCAGTAAAGCCTCAGTTAGCACTCAATAATATGGACTTTGCATGCAACGGACCATATTTCTGTAGTGATTTGTGCCTTTGACGCACATGTGTGTCATCTGCTTTATGATCTCATTGTGCAAATGACATAAATTGCTGCAATGATATATTTTCTTATTCAGTTGAAATTTGTGGCTAGCAAACTCCTTCCTTCATTAAAATTTATTGCATTCCTACAACTACTGTAACTATAGCTACCATATCCAACATTACCTTAGTCTAGTCAGTATAAAAACCTCTAATAATTACTTTACTTATCAGCCTAGTTCCACTGTGCTTTCAGTTAGACAATGAAACCACATTATCAACAACACCTGTAATCAACATATCAATAAATATCAACGTCAATCTTATCTTTGACACCTACCCATTAACTTTCATCCCAATTGTCCTATCTGTAACATAATCCATCATAGAGTCCTCAACGTGACACATACCAACCAGTTCCTACATTAACACATTTACTATACATCATACCTTCCTAATTATTATGTTTATATACTATATCCACTCCATTATTTTAACCATAGTAATCACAGTATCTAGCAAAATAATGGAATCTTAAAATATAATCCAAACAACCCTTGACATACAATAGAAACATTCTATAGAACTAAAGCAATAATTCAATGGAGAGAAGGGGCACAAGAGGGTGCTAGATTAAGAGGTTAAGACAGAGGATTTTCTTCATTGTAGAATATAAGTGCTTTCTACCCATCCTGATGTTGACAGAATGCCATACTGGCATTGAATTTGCTGTTTACACTGCTGATCCCTGTCTTGCCTATTTTGACTCAATACTGTACATAACATGACATTGTGGGTCCAATATAAATAATAAGTGATAAGTAAAATGATTAATTGATTCTTTCAGTTTAGCTGTCTTTCTTCTGCACATCATGAGCCATTGGGGAAGTCACCTGTCAATCATGGTATTGCTACAACATTGGGGTGACTCTTGCCGCAGGTACGCATCATCTCAAGGTTGCTCTCTGGGTCCCTTTTTCCTATTCAAGCTGAATAAAGTGGTTATTTTAAAAAATCTAAACATTTTAATGGGGACTTTTTATTTCACTCTGCATCTGGATAGTTTATGGGGCTGTATTTTAACAAATGCTAATTTGAAAATGTAATGTGAATGGACTGTACAGTATTGTGGAAACCCTCAAAATGGAGGTTATTGCCACCAATGCGCTTGTAGACGTGAGTCTTCATGGCTTCTTGCCTCGTTGACCTTCGTTTTGTTTGAGGACTGGTCACCACACCATGACAACAATTTTGTGACTTGATAGACTTAAACTCTCCAAGCTAAGCAATTAATGATTGTTCCAGCTGACCATTCACCAGCACCTCCAGCCCTGTAACTGGAGTTGTGCTTTTTTAAAAACAAAACAAAGTAAAAACAAAAAACTCAAAAAGCCAATCTTACAAACCACTCTATGAGAAGAAGAAAAAAAGAAAGAATTTCCTAAGAGCATTTGTCCTTTTCCCACCACAAGCCATCTATTTGTGTGTTGTAAATCTAAGACAAAGCAGCTAAATAAGTGCATGGTCTCTGGGTAGAGAAATGATATGAAGAAACCTGGATAAATTGGTGAGAATACATCACAGTATTATTTTCCACTGCAAAGAGTCTCTCTATCTCTATCACTATCATCTATATCTACATCTACATCTACATCTACATCTACATCTACATCTACATCTACATCTACATCTACATCTACATCTACATCTACATCTACATCTACATCTACATCTACATCTACATCTACATCTACATCTACATCTACATCTACATCTACATCTACATCTACATCTACATCTACATCTACATCTACATCTACATCTACATCTACATCTACATCTACATCTA
>QLTV01000377.1:393232-403944 GCA_003457575.1 Thermophis baileyi
GTTTGACAGTGGTGAGGGAATTATTTGTTTAGCAGAGTGATGGCATTCGGGAAAAAACTTCTTGTGTCTAGTTGTTCTGGTGTGCAGTGCTCTATAGCGTCGTTTTGAGGGTAGGAGTTGAAACAATTTATGTCCAGGATGTGAGGGGTCAGTAAATATTTTCACGGCCCTCTTTTTGACTCGTTCAGTATCTACATCTACATCATCTACATCTACATCATCTACATCTACATCTCTCAATCTCGATATCTATATCTATATATCATCTATCTATCTATATCTCTATCTCTATCATCTCTATCTATATATATCTATATCTATATATCTATATCTATATATCTATATCTATATCTGGAACTATATCTGGAACTCACTACCTGACTCTGTGGTTTCATCCCCAAATCCCCAAAACTTTACCCTTAGACTGTCTACTGTTGACCTCACCCCATTCCTAAGAGGTCAGTAAGGGGCGTGCATAACTGCACCAGCGTGCCTACCGTCCTTGTCCAAATGTTCCCTCTTATTTGCACCCATCTTATGTATATAAGTATTATAACAAGTAATATTATACTTGTGTATATTACCAAATATGTACTTGACAAAATAAATCAAATAAAATAAATAAATAGAGATAGATAGAGATAGAGATAGAGATAGATATATAGCTATATTGCTATACTGTTTGAAGTGGAAAATAAATATTTTGGAAATACTTTTAATAAAACTCACCCAGATATGATGATGTGAGAATTGCCATACCAGTTCCAAGAAAAAGAACTAATTTGGAAGAAGATTAGAGCCCATCTGCAGTGCAATTTTCACTCCATTGTTACCAACCGATTGCACTCAATTCCTCACAAACCAGCTAGAATGCAGCCCTTCTAGCATTTTCCCCAGCATCAGTGGTCTGCAAATACATAAGCCAATCAGTTCTCCCCCTGGCTGATTAATCATGAATTCATAAATTGGGACTGACACAAAGTCCTGTCCTCTGAGCTGCTGTAGCTCCTGGAGTAACAAAAAACTCTCGCCAGCATTGCGCATAAAAGAAAACAAATAAAAATGGCTAAGGCCATCAAGGACTGTTGTTAGCATTTGCCCCATAATTTATCTTTATATCTTCATTTATACAAATGAAACTACAATCTAAGCAAGAACAAAAGAGCAATTATTAGAGGGGAAAGCCACTGTGCTGAGAAGATGCCACTCTGGTCTTTGCTGGTTTTGATTCAGCCAGGATAGCATGAGAGCAATTTTTTCAATTGTTTTTTGAAGAGTCAAATGTTTGGTGATGGGAGTGAGTGGCTAGGGGAGGGGATGACTCATGTCTTACTTGAATCAAGAGCAGAGTTCTCCAAAATGATGGGTGACTGGGATTATCAGTTAAAGTAGTATTCATTACATTATATTCATATAATAAATGTTTGGGGCGGGTCAATGAACAATCTGAAACTTCATGAAGGGGTTGATGAGGTGATGAGGTGATGAGTTTGGGGACCTCTAATCCAGAGGTTTGGTGAGAAAAGAGTCTAGGGCCTTCTGCTCCAATAGGTTGGGTAAAGGTCTTTTGCCAGGGATATTGAAATGGGCAAGTAGAACTAAGTTGCCTGTATTCTTCCTGTGATTTCTCCAGGGCCTGAACTGCCATCCTCCTAAACCTTATAGCAGCGGTTCTCAATCTGGGGGTCGAATGACCCTTTCATAGGGGTCGCCTAAAACCATTGGAAAACACATATTTCCGATGGTCTTAGGAACTGAGACACTGCTCCTCTATCCGTCCACATACGAGTACCCGGGGACGGTGCGACGCACGGGCGGCCCTCGTATGTGCAGGCACTGACGGAAGGGCCGTGCGCGCTAGCCCACCATCTTGGTGCCACGCCCCCTTTGTCACCTCATCGCTTCTCGCCTGGCAACACGCACGTGCGGGGAGGGGGCGGGGAGGGGATCGTGGCGGCGGGGTGGGGGTCGCGGCATTAGGAAGGTTGAGAACCACTGCCTTATAGCCTTTATAGTCCATTGCAGGAATTGGGTATGTCTAATTTAATGAAGAGAAGGGGTAGGGGTGACATGATAGCAGTGTTCCAATATCTCAGGGGCAGCCACAAAGAAGAGAGGCTCAACCTATTCTCCAAAACACCTGAAGGCAGGACAAGAAGCAATGGATGGAAATTAATCAAAGATAGAACTAACCTGGAACTAAGGAAAAGTTTCCTGTCAGTTAGAACAATTAATCAGTGGAACAACTTGCCTCCAGAAGTTGTGGGTACTCAACATTGGAGGTTTTTAAGAAGAGATTGGATAATCAGTTATCTGAAATGGTATAGGGCTTCCTGCCTGAGCAGGGGGTTGGATTAGAAGATCTCCAAAGTCTCTTCCAACTTTGTTATTCTGTTATTCCTTAATGGTAGATGATGATCTTGACTGCCCCATAATACACACAAGGACTGATCCGTATATCCTCCGGCTGATCAATTAGGGAGCACAGAAACTAGCCTTCAGACAGAGTCATATTCTCTCTTGTTCAGAATAGGCAAAAAAATGTTGGCTTGGGTAAGAAAAGCTATTAGGCCTGCTGCCCAGGCACCGTGGCATCACAGTGCCTTCCCAGCCAACCATAGAGCTGGCATATGGGGATTGGCTATGAAATTCCAGGGGCTCAAATTGCAACATTTGCAAGCAGCAGAGTTAAAAGAAAAGTGATTGAGCTGCATTGGGATGCAAATGGAGGAACCTGAAGATGATGCATCCACATAGGAGCAAAGTGAAGCTTCTTGTGGAAGTATCCATAGTTTGGTTTGCAGTAGTCTGCGTTGACCAATGGGGAGATTTCTTGATGTAAGAGTAAATAGACTTTCCTGCAAGCTACAGCATTGCAAAAGAGAACATCAGCTTTACTCTAGTTTCCTATTAATAGACCTGAGCTGCTGCCACTTCAGACCTTCAAATGAACCCATGTCAGTGGGGCAAGGGATCCAGAACTGATTCCGTGCAGATTCCATTTGTGGAGTTTCCTTCGTTTCTCTCACATGTGATTCACCTTCTTTAAGACTAGATGAAAAATGGTTCTGCATACGTATGAATGATTCCCATCCAGAAAGGAAGATGGGCGCATGCAGCTGATCCATAAAAATCTAGTGATGTCTACATGGTTTCCACTGAATTGGATGCATGTGGCTCTTTGAGTATCTGCATTCAAATCATGTCATGCACAAATAATGCAACAAAGACTGAAATCCAGGGCAGACTTAGTTGATGCAAACCTTACTGGACACAATGAGATTTACTCAGAAGAAACATGCATAGATTGGTAGTGACAATGTGAATAGAGCTGAATTAGATCCTGCATTTTTTCCATCACTCTGTAACTACAGCTCTCTGGAATTAAAATAGTTTGTTTTCCTGTTTTTTGCAAACTTGCTTGAAAATATATTGTTAAAAAACAAACAAAGCAAAGCAAAACATTGGGCATGGTCAAACCTCTTGCGAAGCATACTTGAGTGATGCATTACACAAGTCAAGCAAGAAGCGCATTATCTCAGTACAGTATCAAACACTGATGACAATTAGTCATTTTTCTCTACCAAACATTCCATATATTATATAAAGATTTTCTGTAGAACTCTTCTTCATCCTTTGTTGGCTGGTGATGTATTTCAATTGCTGTCCTAGGGTGGAGTGTTTGCAAATACTGTAAATCCTATGGTTGCCAGCGAGATTTACAAAAGAGTATATACAATTGTGATGAAACATTGTAAAAATCTGGATTAAAAACTATCTTGTCCCTTTCATATGCTACATCCTCACAAAACTATTGCAATGCCTTTTTCTATTGTAAAGTACTACAAGACAAGAGCAAGGCTGCTATCTGTCCTTGTAACAAGAATCTTTGCTTACATGCTACAATTGGAAAATAGATCCTTAATTTATTGTAACGTCAAAAATCAACATACTACTTAGGTCTGATTTTTAGAGCAAGGGACAGATTGAGCATGAGGCCCGACAGCTTAATAGTTATATCAGGCATGGAAAACACAAGTCTGAAAATAGTGAAGATGGATTTAAACAGTTTCATTACCTCATAGGTGATGAGCATGAACATGAGCATCTTGGATGCTTTGGAGTCTCAGAGGTTTGAAAGCACAACATATACACTCTCTGAAGACCCTTTGCAGCTTATTGAGAAACCTTGGAAAACAGTGAGATGGATTTGGAGTAGATGATAACCTCCCTGCAGTCATGAGGAATGGGTTTGTGCCTGGCGCTCTTCTAGTCTTGGAGATGACCCAACACAAGGGTAGTATCTTTTTTGTCCATTTCTATTATTTGCTAAATTAACAATGAGGACAATGGCTCCAGAGAGCCCTGCCCAACCTGGAGCTTTCCAATAGTATGGGAATTACAATTTCTACCTAGCAAGCACGGCCAAAGGCCGTGCTTATGGTACAGGGATTCCAGAAATTATAATCCCAATAACTTTACAGAGCACCAGGTGGGAAAGACTAGCTTGTATACATTTGCTGACCCATGAAAAATCCATAAGTAAAAAACCAAACTTTGAGTAAGTAATAATTAGGAACTGTATGAGTGTCTGTCCAAAACGCCTGGGAGGCATCATTTCATATATTTTAAGTTTGTCCCAAAACTAGGATGCCATTTTAGATGCCTCTGCATAACTTAAGGTAATACTTGATTCTACATAGTTCTTTGACATTTAAGGGTGAGAAATTTTCTAGAATATTTGATAATTATCTCTTTAAAATTATTCTAGTGGTTTAGCATAAGACAAGTTGGTTAAGGGACACATTTGCAAATTCCTTGGCAACCTAACAGTTTCACAACCTTTTAATTTTTATACTAGTCGGTACGGTATGTAGAAAGAGTTCTTCTTCATATTAAGTTCATGGTGCTGCCTTTTTTTTTTCTTTGAGCAAAAGGTGGCTAAAATGTTCTGGTTTATGCAAAAGCACCAAGTGGTAATACTTTGGGGGCTGAGGGCTAAAAAGGCCCTGAGGCAAACAAAAAAGAAAAAGAAGAAACTCTATGTGCTGAGGAGAAAATGCAGTTACCCAAGTCAAGTTTATGTTTTTTAACCTATTTTTCTTGAGATAACTTTGTCAGATTGCCAAACAAACTCTCCAATGGGATTTGAGCTGCAGCCACAGTAAACTAGAATTGAATCTTGTTATGCTGGTCTCAGCTAGCAGAGAGTCCCTCTGAGCAAAACTGCTCTGTATTACTCTGCCTTCTGTTCCTTCTACCCAAACTGTGAATGCATAATCATATTTCTTTTGGAAAATGACTTGTTTTCCTTCATTACCAAAGCAAGATTGATTTTTCCTGCCGAGTGTTACACTTGTAGAAGCAGCGCTAATCAGATTCCAGCACAGCGATTCATGGCAGGTAAATCCTTACAATTAAAAGTGTAACTAATTTGTAGGCTGATCAGGAGAATGGGATTTTGAGTATGATTCAGCATCAGTGGGTGTGGAGACTAACATAAAATTTATATGCCTAATATTCAGTTGTAATAAATAATAGTCAATATGGCCTAAGAACTAGAATCCTGTAGCCAAGGAACTGGCTGGTTATATCAAATGAGAAAAAAATGTATTCTTTCCTCGTCTTACCTTATCCTTTTCCACCTTGACATTCTGAGCAGGAGCTGTGACTGGCAGATGTTTTTTAAATAATAATTTTTACTAATGATTTTTCTCAGATACAAAAGAAAACACAAAGCAAAATCAAATAAAAGAAAGAAGAAATAGTAAAGAGAAAGAATGAGAAAAGTACAAGAAAAAAAATGCAAATACGGTACAAACAGGAAATATGAAGAAGTGACTCCAAATCTCCTTTACAGCAATTACAAGCAAACAGATCTTCACACCTCCCTCTTTAAAATTACATATTTCCCTTCTTCCCTTTATTCAACACTTTTAATCAACTAATCCATGAATCGCGAAATCATTTTTATTCCATTTTCAACAGAAAGTCCATAAAAGCTTACCAGTCTTTAATAGAAGTACAGTACTTATTGTCTTGGCCCTGATCAAACAGGCCAGTTTGGCCATTTCTGCTAATTCTACCATCATAAGCCATTGCTCCATTGTGGGTATTTCCGTATTTTTCCTTTTTTGTGCATATAATAACCTTATTGCAGATTGACAATTTTTGTTTAATTTGATTTTAGGTTTAAGGCCTATCAGTATCATTTCTCTGAGGCTTTAAATTCCATAGTCCCTAATTCTCCAGATCTCCACTCTTGCCTACTACATTTCTACTAATATTGCAAACTTCTCCCATCTTTAAAATAGGGCTGAGTAAATTGGTTTATATCTGAGCAATGTACTTATATCGATAGCATGCTAACACTGTACAGGTAGTCCTTGACTTACAACAGTTTGTTTAGTGACTGTTCAAAGTTACAATGGCGTTGAAAAAAGTGTCTTATGACCAGTTTTCACACTTACGACCATTATAGCATCCCCATGGTCATGTGATCAAAATTCAGATACTTGGCAATTGATTCATATTTATGATGGTTACAGTGTCTCGGGGTGACGTGATCCCCTTTTGCGACCTTTGGAAAAGCAATGTCAATGGGGAACCCAGATTCACTTAACGACAGTTTGACTAATTCGACAACTACAGTAATTCACTTAACAACTGTGGCAAGAAAGGTCATAAAATGGGGCAAAACTCAGTTAACAATTGTTTCACTTAGCAATAGAAATTTTGGGCTCAATTGCAGTCATAAGTCGAGGACTACCTATACTGAAAAAATGAAGATGTAAAAAACAAAGATTGACCTTTATTCCATTTACTTTTAAACTCAATTAGAATTTAATAGATTTAAAGTTATTCTCTAGCCATGTATTAAATAATGTTCATTTCAGTCTCATAAAAACTATACTTTGAAAACTATTTTAGGAAGTTTTAGGGATGCTTTGAAATTTTTGAGAAAGTTGCACACAAGCTGAGAAGGTTGTGCACTTTTGCTTAGGATTGTCTCCAATCTGTCTTCATTCTTCATCTCCATATCTCTCCCAAATGTCGTTTCTCAGATTCTTGAGAAAATCTGTGTTTTGGGGAGTTGTCTACATTGTTCTACCTTTTCAGCCTCTTTATTTCCTCTTTCTATAGCCTAACATCCTAAACTATCTGCACAAAGCCTGACATTATTGGGAAATGGTTCTCATATATATCACAAGCAATTCTACTAAGCTTACTGATTATTTTGTAGCTATTTACTTGGTCTTGATAAATATTTATCTCTGATCTATTTTAGTTAATCTTCCAAAGTAATGATCCTTTTGATAGTTGATTAATCACATTGCTTATCTCAATTCAAAATCGTATTTCCCCTCTTTCCTATTCAGAGTTGATAGACAAAATAGCTAGATGGATTTATTTATTTTTTAGTTCTATGGAAGTACCGAAGCAGTTTTCATTAACTAGCTTACATTTTTTTTCTTTGATTACATTCCTGCAAATATTCATATACACTGCAGATTAGATTAGATTTTACACATGAATATTTAGGGGCTGTAAATTTTTCCAGCATCACAGTTTCCTCTTTCCTGATTAATCAATATCCCTGATTGTTAGGGTGGTTTCTCCTTTTCACCAGGAAATTTTTCCGTCTATTTTCTTGAGACATCATAGCAAATTGGGGAATGCAAATCTCTCTGCTTCTCAAATTACATTTCTGATTTAAGTACCCAAGCAGACAGGCTTAAACTCAATAGTAGTATATAACACATTCTTGTCCTGCTTTAACTTGGTTCCTGTAGGTCTTCCAGGATCTGGAGAATATGCAAAGCACCATAGTTTCTTGGAAGAGTAGACAGACTCTGTTTGAACTTTCATCTATGGTAGCATTGTGGTTATTTTGATTTGCCACAATCACAATAATGATCATTTTGATATCAAGAAACATTAACAATACATGTTAAATAAATTTAAATTAAGATTTATAAACAACTAAATAAGTAAATAAAAGTCATTTTTTTTCAATCACTTTTCTGAATAACTATTTTAGTCAATCAGTTGTAACTGTTACTAGCAAGAAATCTGATATTTTAAAAGGAAGTGGCAAGGGAGTGCAATTATTTTCAGTATCATAGGATGTGTGGAACAGAGGGAAACAATCCTAATGGGAGGTGCCATTCCATGTTAGTTCATGATCCTTGGATCCATTATCTACGTCCATCCATAGCAGAGTCATTAACTCTTGTCAAAATAGTTGAAGACTATAATCATATAAGTATGCCATTACTACAATAGGTTTTTGTAGCAATAGCAATAGCACTTAGACTTACTGTGTTTCCCCGAAAATAAGACCCTGTCTTATATTTTTTTTGAACCCTGAAATAAGCGCGTGGCCTTATTGCCATGCACTCAAAAGCCCGATTGGGCTTATTATCAGGGGATGTCTTATTTTGGGGGAAACAGGGTATATACCGCTTCATAGTGCTTTACAGCCCTCTCTAAGCGGTTTACAGAGTCAGCATATTGCCCCCAACAATCTGGGTCCTCAGTTTTACCAACCTTGGAAGGATGGAAGGCTGAGTCAACCTTGAGCCTGGTGAGATTCGATCTGCCAAACTGCTGGCAGCTGGTGATCAGCAGAAGTAGCCTGCAGTACTGTACTCTAACCACTGCGCCACCACAGCTCATGCCTTCCAAATCTCTGAAAATTTCCTGAGCCAGCTCAAAACATTAAAAATATCCATAGATAGTCTAACGTATGATCTGAAGTTTAATGATGGTGTATTATTTGTAAAATTGTATTCTTTGTAGTGTGGATTGGATGTACTGTTCTTCAGATTGGATGTACTGTACTTTCTACTTTCATCATCTCTAGTTTGGAGCAATTTTTTGTGCTGTAGGACCAGCGGTGGGTTGCTCCTGGTTCGGTCCGGTTCTGCGAACTGGTAGTGGCGGCGGCAGGACGCTCCACCCACCCGCCCAGGATGCTTCTGCGCATGCGCAGAAGCGTTGCGCGCGCACGAACCGGTAGCAACGGGATTTAGAACCCACTACTGTGCAGGACTGACTTTTGGTCAGGAATATAACCTTCCAGATGAGATTAAGATAATTTGCACAATTTGGGGTAGACATAATGTGAGAGCTAAGGCCTTGTGTCTGAATGAGCTGCATCCTCCTTGCATAAGCTTGAAGTAACTGGACTGTCTAATAGAATTAGACTTCCCATTTTGGGATTTTGGTGGATCGGAGTTGGGTACTTCCATACTGGCACAATTTCCAATCCCTCAAAAACAATTTAAAGACACCCATGCCATCATTCCTACTGATTTCTGAATCCAGGGAACAAACTATAAGGATCCTTATTCAAGAGAGTGTTCAATCTTTTGGATTCAAAGCTTTGGAGTTCACAGGCCATGCACATAACACCAGGCAGGAACTTTGAAAACAAAGCCAGCCTTTTCTGAGATTGCACTGCAGCTGCAGAGCTTAGCTGAATGGTCCCAGCAAAGGATGCAAATTCTTTAACGGGCTGCTGAGAGATAGCCTAGAGGTTTGTTTGGGCTACTCAGGAGGGAATATGTCTCTGTGTGAAACCTTCTTCAGGTTAGGGGGGGAGGGGGGGAAATGGTGAAATAATAGAATTCTGAGCTACTTAAATAAATAAATAGAAACAGTAGAATTCTGAGCTACATAAAAAGCAGAGGAGAAAGCAACCTACTCCAAAAAGATTGTGATTAAAAAAAATCTAAAATATTTCTGCCAGGTTATAAGATGGTATTCGTCATTCTGCTAAGCAAATATTTTAAGTACCTCACAATTTCCTTGGTGCTAGTAAGGGAAAGTATAGGATCTATACTAGCTGGCATTAGTTCAATTAAAAGGCCATGATTCCTTTGCAAAGTAACAAAATTGTTGAGGTTAGCCTGCAGTAAACAGAAACAGTCCAGGCCAAGTGGACAGGTGCACTCGCACCAACACAGGTGGGAGAGTATTACCTTTGGAAGAGAGAGAGAAAAAAACATGGTGGGATTGCCTTAAGGCTGAGTGGAGGACTGCTGGAGGATGATGTCATTTCTGTCAATTGCTAGCCAGTTCTGCTGGGAGGACAAGATCTAATTCCAGATCAGATTGTCATGACAATCCCCATTCAGGTAAAATCATATCAAGCTTAAAGGAAGAACCTTCTTTGGTAATAATGCCAGGATAAGGAAAAGGGCATCTCAACCAGAGGACCTTGCATGGATTTTAATGCCAATTCATTCTGACACAAAACACATTGAACAACTTAGTATTCTAGCAAGAAGTTTTGCTTTCTATGCCAAGTAAGTTCACGTCATAAGCCTATATGCTGAGCAGCTGTGTCTTGACTAATGAATTAACATCCCATCACTTTCCATAGAACACAAAATCTACAGATTCTACTATCCCAACCTTTGAAAGTGGAGTTTGCCTCATAAATTAGAGTTTTCTTTTAGGCCAGGGGTCTCTGAACTTGGCAACTTTAAGGTTTGTGGACTTCAGTTCCCAGAATTGAATCTGGCTGAGGAATTCTGGGAGTTGAAGTCCACAGGTTTTATAGTGGCCAAGTTTGGAGACTCCTGTTCTGCCCCAGCGATGAGCCACCAATAATACACACACACAAACTTCCAAACACTCTTCTTTTACTCAGAAGAAAGATCTCCTAATAATTTCTTAGGAGTCGGCGAACACAAAATAAAGGC
>QLTV01000377.1:430455-455594 GCA_003457575.1 Thermophis baileyi
TTCCTATTCCTATTCCTATTCCTATTCCTATTCCTATTCCTATTCCTATTCCTATTCCTATTCCTATTCCTATTCCTATTCCATTCAGTAGCCCTGTGGTCATGTGATCAAAATTTGGATGCTTGGCAACTGGTTCATATTTATGATGGTTGCAATGTCCCGGGGTCATGTGATCACCTTCTGTGACCTTCTGACAAGCAAAGTCCATGGGGAAACCAGTTTCACTTAACAACCGTGGTACTAACTTAACAATTTCAGTGATTTACTTAACAACTGTGGCAAGAAAAGTTGTAAAATGGGGCAAAACTCACTTAACAACTGTTTCACTTAACAACAGAAAAGTCGGGTTCAACTGTGGTCGTAAATGGAAGACTACCTGTATTTTTACTTGGATGAAGATTAAATCGGTAATTGAAAGCACCTCCCTAGGGGGCTCAATGCACTACGCCAGAAACAGCTTGGGATACTTGTATTCCCAAACTGTCATCCATATTTGTTGACTGAGCTAATGAAATTCTAGCTCACCTGCTATGTAGCTGAATTAGCAGAAAAGCAGGAGAAAATGTTTTCTGTTTGGAAGGAGCTTATAGGCTTCCCCATTGCTGTGGCTCCCGGGATGCAACTGGCATAGAATTCTCTTCATGGGTCATTAAAGGGGAATGGTGGCTTGATAGCTTGGCAGTAATTGTTTTCCCGCCCCACCATTTGACCAGATAAATGGACATCATTCTGCTGATTCCACTATGAAATAGAGCCAGGAGTGAATATGGCTGTTGTTACTCTTTGCAGATCCTATCAATTGTTTCCTTACTCAGAATAGTTGGATGAAACCCACAAGTATTCTATCTTTGCAGGATTCAATCTGAGTTGGTCACTGGAGCCAGAGGTTTTGGTCTTCTGAGATTTTGGACTTGTGCTGGAGCCCATCTTCAGGGAACTTCTCTCTAGCAGAGTTTGTGCTGTTCTGTGTGTGGTATTTATATGGTGTCCCATCTTTTTCCTCTCTGTGCAAAGTGCCATGTTGTTTGAGGTACTTTCCCCTAGGGCAGTGTTTTTCAAACTTGGCAACTTTAAGATGAGTGGACTTCCCCAATGCTGGCTGGGGAATTCTGGGAGTTGAAGTCCACTCATCTTAAAGTTGCTAAGTTTGAAAAACACTGTCGGAATGACTAGTGGTGACTGTTTCTATGCTCTAACACTTTCCTTCATTTCTCTTTTTTGTGGCATTGGGGTGGAGGGAAGAAATTTGTATTGCTGAAGAGCCATCTCTTACTTTGTCTTCCCAAAAGCAACTTTCAGTGCCTAGTCATAGTGCCTCCTTGTAGTATTGTTTAGAAAGAGAGTGAGCCACATATCTGTTAGAAGAGGCAGTGACATCACATGCATGATGTCGTACAATTGATACAAATTACACAATACACATAATTTACACCTGAAGCCACAATGCACACAATGTCATTTGAACTCCCCTCCTCCATCCCTCAGGCTCATGGGCTTCCATGTTAGAGGAGTCAAAGGCTGCTGTTTCATATTCTGACCTTAAAAGTCCAGAATGAGATAATTCCATGAACTGAAAGGAGGAGGAGGAGGAGATACAGAAAGACTGCAAGATTCTGTTGTTACCACTATTAGTAGATGCTTTTGAGCCACTCTTGACTCCTGCCATTTGCCTAGACTAGTCTCTGCACTTTACTTCATGGGATTTTCAGAAGTGGTTTGTGATTGTCTTGTTCCTAGGGCTGAGAGAGGGTGGCTGGCTTAGATTACAGCTGGATTTGTGCCTAAGGCAAGACTAGGATTTAGAGTCTCCTACTTTCCAGCTTGTTGCCTTAACTGCTTCACAAAACTGGGTCTCTCTTTTATTATAGGCAATCTCAACAAAAGTATAGTTAATAGCTTTCCCATGGAGTTGATTTTCTGGTCTGGTCTGGTCTACCTAGCTAACATATGGTCCACTTAAAAATGATTTGAAGGAAGTTAGAAATGAAAAAAAAGTGGAAGCACCCTAAATGTGGAATTACACAATTACTTCCAGATCACTTGTCAAAATAGCAAACACATAAAAATAACCTTTCAAAAATCCAGCAATGGTGTTAATAACATGCTTCAGAAAAGGACTACAAATCTGGATGCTATTGCTCCTTCCACTCCCCTCAATTAGCTTATAAGCATGAATGCTCATTTCTTGCAAGTTGTAATCATGGCTTTTGCATAGCTCAGAAACAAATTGGGACCTCGTATATTTCTTAAAGGTTTTATGAAAAATGTAGACAGCATTTTATGAGAAATGAAGACATCGTTTTTTAAATGACAACAATAATGCATATATTTTCTCCCAATGTAAATGTCCAGAAAATAGAAATCTAAACCAACCATGAAATAATTAATTCTTTAACTACAAAAAAAGTTATCCTGACTGAATTCAACATGCTGTATGCAAAACCTTGTTTATAATACATTTCCCCCCACAACTCCCCCCCCCAATCCATTTATTGAATTCCTACCAATATGTATTTTGTAATGTCAGGGGATGATTGCTGATGTAGTTGATTTTCCCATCCATCCATCATGCAAGTATTTACAATGGTTGACCTGGTTTATTTCAAGAATTTAATTCAAGATGTGGCACAATCATTCAGAAGCAGGTTTAGCACCCCACTATATGTTTGATAGGTTGACACTGCAATCTATGTAGCTTTAGCATACCATAAATACAGACTCAGGGTGAAAAAGGTTGGATTACAAATGAATTTATAGACAAGGACCAAGGTTGCTGAATTGCTTTTGAACATCCCATCCCATCCCATCCCATCCCATCCCATCCGCTACCCTACCCTACTCTACCCTGTCAGAAGTTCAGGGGTTTAACATGGAAACTGGATGCATGGAGATACCGATCTTGATTGGTATTTAATAAAACATGGATAATATGTGTGATCTATGCAGTATAAAATGGAGTATGGTCTGCCTATGGGACAGAGGCAGTGTACCAAATCCAAGGCTTATTCCCTTTCCTCTTATCATTACATGGAATGAAGTAGTGCAGAAGTGGTATTCAGCCGGTTCGGACCGGTTCAGGAGAACCGGTAGTAGCGACCTGTGGGCCCGCCCTGGCGATATGCTGTCCTATTTAGCCACGTTTTCAAGCCACGCGCATGCGTGCAAGCCGTGCGTGTGAGCAAAGCGCATGTGTGGAAGGCTGCGCACATGCGTGGAAAGGGCGCGCTCACATTTTCAGTGCTGGGCGAACCAGTAGGTAAATTATGTGAATCCCATGTCTGAAGTAGTGTATGAATCACACTGCAATTACTTTCCATGTCTCAGAAAAGGACAGACATAATCATTGTACCAATTTTTTCCAGTTGTATTTATGCAGGTCTAAACCCCATCAATTAACCATAGGCTGGTGAAACCACATTCATCTTTGACTCTCCTTATAACCTGTATCTCTGGAAAGCCTCTTGTAAAAAGTACATAGTGAAAGAAAACAGGGCCATGTTGTCACAATTTTGGAGATCCATCAGTTCCCATGCTGTACAGAAGAGGCCAACAGAGAATTCTTTAACCTCAAGTCCCAAAGTGGATTGATCTATGAGCTCATCAGTCAAGCTTCTCCCATCTTTACTCTTGAGACCCAGCTAATGACATCAGAAGATCGAGTTGCATATCATTGAACAAGTGCAATCTCACTTCAGACTGGTGAGAAATCTCAGGAATGTTGGTACTTACTCAAGATTCAGTCATCTTAGAAGGAAGTATAGAAGGCCATGAAACGGTACGTATGAGTTTTTAACTGTTTTTAACTGTTTTTATTATGTTTTCTTTTAATGGTTTTTTTATATTGTTGTGAGCCGCCCAGAGTCCCTTGGGAGTTGGGCGGCATACAAATTTAATAAATAATAATAATAATAATAAGTAACTGGAGACTGTGCGCACTTCAAATGCACGCACATTTTTACACACAAACACATGAAAAGTTAGATTCACAGCATTCATTTTCTATAAAATTCTTGTTTCCTGCCAGACTTCTTTGAAAACTATAGAATTTTTCTTCAAAAATCATGCTAGTTTTCCTACATCCTCTTCTGTAACGTTTCTTCCAGAACGAACTGTATTCCTCTTACACCCACTTACTTTATTCTTCCCCCCATTCCAATTTGGGGAGAAAAAATAGGTAAATTAACTCCCATCCACCACAGCTACTAATCTTCAGTTGGAAAAACAGGGTATTATTGGTTATCAGAGGCCATGTGTCAGCTTTTAACAGGCATAGCCTATGGGTATGCACAGTGATAGCTCTAGTTAAAGATATCTGATGATGAGGAATGGCAGAGCTACAAGGGTTTCTATACCTTGACTAACCCTAACATTATTAATAATACAACTTGGTCAAGATTTGTAGTGGAGGGGAGTAAAACTAAATGAGCATTATGGATCATGCAACCTTCCTCGCCAACTTTTTCAAGGTGAAGTAGCAACAACCGATTTTCTAACGATGCATTTAAAAATGCAGTGTTATTAAAATAGATCCCCCCCCAGAAGAAGGTTATCAGTTTTTAAATGTTTAATTTTATGCTTGACAAACCAACCGATAGGTAAGGGTAGAACTTTCTGTAGTTATTGTCTAAGGAATCGTTTGCTATTGGGGAAATTCGGGACACCAAATTGTTCTTGACCTTCCCAAGGCTTGTGGGAACAACAAAAACACAAAAAACGCTTGTAAGGTATTTTTCTACAGAGGATGGCAAAAAGGAGGAGTGCCAAACTCTGGAAACTAGCCTTCCATAACAGTGCATGGCCAATAGACTGGGGGAAAAAAAAAACCTTTGCACTTTTTGAACCATTAATTCTTTCTGCAAATGATCTTCATTGTTTTTCATTGCAGGCTGAACAGAATGTTGTGGTCAGTAGTGCTGATAAGAATGAGAAAACACCGAATTCTGTTATTCAATCAAATCCCAGGGTATCATATTTGAAGGTTTTAAGGGAACATCATTGATGGAAGATTTGGTGCTGAGATCAGTCAGAGACACATTCCATAACCCAAGGAGAAAATAGATCCAAGGTCCCTTTTATACCTTGCAAAGAATACTGAAATTGCAATTCTAAGCAGTTTGGAAAAACAGTTTTCACATCAGATTGTTGAAGATATTTGAAAATGGTTTACCCATACTGAGTAAAACAATTCTATAACAAGGGATATGATTTTCTCTTGTCAGTCTAGAACACTGAGGTTGATAAGTGAGTCACACTTGCTTTTACGTTCCTTTTTGCCACTGTCATTAAACAAATCATGTGGTCGTTAAGTCAATCCAGCTTCCCCTATTGCTGACTTGTGTACTCCTCCCCTAATCTTATACAGCAGATGTTCTTAGAGGAATCAGTCATTGACTTTAATCTTGAAAATATCAGCAATACCCCCTTAACCTCTTTCCATCTCAAAAGAAATCATAAAAATGTAGGCTATCTCTAAAGGGAGGGCCCATTTAGCTGACAGACTCTGGATTTCGCTTTTATTTAAGACAATCAATAACTGAATGTATTGCCTCCACAAACATCTTCATGTCTCTTTTTCAGGTCAACCAAACTTGTTCCAGCCCCAAATTCCCTGAGGATCAGTAAGTAGCCAGGCAATCAATTATTCTAGAAGAAGGTCACTGCATTTGGGCACTCATTTTCTTGAGCAAGCAAAGTTTTAATTCTGTTCTTCTTTTATTACAACCACTTGAATTGTAATACATTGAATTCACTGGCTATTGATGAATGTCTAGCAGTTGGTTTTGTTGAGGAGCCAGAAGCATTGTCCAACCAAATAGCAGCCCTATGCTTCAGTGAGCTAACTAGTCATATCTCCTGGGGTGAAATACCGCAAAGGTATACTTTGGATTTGACATCGGTTGGACTATTAGAATTTAACTTGATAGACTCCACCAAGCTCTCAAAGAGTGACCATCACTGCTGACCTCAATTGTCCCCTGAGAAGCTTAGTGTGTCTTTGCATTTCACAGTCCTTGTAAATACAGAGGCATCCATCTTCCTTTTCCCTCTTTCTCTGTTATTATATTAGGGCTCTCAAATATGGACCTCCTTTAGATGACAGCAAAAACATAGATTTTTCTAAATCTTTTTGCGTTTGGGTGCTTCTCCTCACCTTAATGATGCAATGAGCTTTCCCTCTAGAAATAAGATAATTATGCAAAGTTTTGAAAACAAAAGTGGTTCTTTTCTAGTCATCTTTTCACAGTGAGTGATTGTTATGTTATGGAAGAAGAACACATTCTCTTCCATAACACAGCCTATCTATAAAGGTAGACACTCTTAAATTTAACTTCTGGGTCAATTGTTCATCTCCAATGTTAAAATATTTCACTTCATTCTATATTAGTAAGTCGAGTTTGCCTGCTCTTCTCCTTTAATTGTAATCTTTAGTTCCTTCTAGTTCCCTCTAGTGTTCAATTTTAAAGTCTTGTTTTATTATGTTTTTTAAAAGAATTAAAAACAAAACCATTTTCCCATGGGATGGATTGTTTATAATTAATTCCAAAATCTCATTTCAAATTTATTTTGACACAGTCTGTTCGTAATTTCCTAAAATCAAAGTTTTAATCACTCTTTTGCTGTTTATTCTAGAATTTCTTTTTAAGTCCTTAAACTTTTATTTAAAATTTGTTTCACTAAGGATTGAAGGAAACTCCCCTGGTGTTAATCCAAAGGTTCCTACTTTCTGAAAAACAGTTAATAAGCAATTTCTGAAAGTGATTAGAAGAGGAAGAATGTGAACTCAACGTTCTTTCAAAGATGCTAATCATGGTTTAAGCAAGTTGGATATTTTCTCATCTCCCAGAGTCCTAGACCTCCTTGGGACCACTGTCTTACAATGTCTTCATGAGGAGCAACTATCTGGAGCACTTGTGGGCAATCTCAAGTCCTTTCCTTGTCCAGAGATAAATTATAAAGAGCCGATCTACTTGCTGGCTCTTTGTTCTATTGCAGTTGTTGGCTCCACTTTTTGTGGGGCCACCTTCAGTTTGCCATTTCTTCCCCAGAAGCCCTAAATCTGTTGATTCTGACTTGGAGGGATGGTAAGGAATGCACTTGTGGGTTTACAATAATATTCCACTCTTTTTTTTTGGGGGGGGGATGGTTTTAGTACATTTCAAAGTACTAAAGTAATAAGTACCTTGTCTGGTTGTCTTCACCTTGTATTGCCTTCTGGCACCAAGCAACACATTCAGAGATGCATCTGGAACTAAATGGCATTCAGCTTTTTAATCAGAATTACATGTTCCTCTGCAATTAAAGCAATTTTTTTGTCATTTAAAAACTGAATCTCAGAAATGAGACATCACTACAAGAGAAACATTTGGAAGAAAAATTTTGAGCCCTGTCCTTCCTCTTGTTCCCTGCATCAAATGTTTTAATTATTAAAAAGTTGGGAGCTGATCCAGTTGCCTTGGAATACCATTAAAGATTAGCTTCAAACCCACCCCCCAAAGGCTCTGATTAAAAAGAAAACTTGATCTCACTTTCTTTCTCTTTTTCAATCCTCCTCTGGGAATATTGAAATTATATGTTTTTGATTATTTGTATTGACCTTTCCAGTAAAAAAAACAAACACTCTGGCAAGCAATCAGTACAAGAGTTTGGAAAGACACTAAGAAAATTAACTTGGCAAAAAGCAGTTGATTTTATCCTAATTCTGCTGTTAACTGCCATGTCCCATTGTCCAGTTTCAACTATCTGATAGATGTTTGTCTGGGTTTAGTAAATTGCTAAGGGATCTCATAAAGGAATACTCTCTTTGCCTTGGGGTGCTTCTGACTTACCTGTTGCCTTGATATTTAACTTTCTGTGTGCAAGGTTTCCTTATTTCCCCCCCCACCACCACTTCCCTAGATCTGGAAACATTCCATCATACGGATCTGTACCTGAATGATAAAGCTGGGATGATTTCAGAGTTCAGAATCTCTTCAGCCAAGAAATCTATGTGGCCTTATATCCTATCAGTGTGAGCATCTCACTTTTAAGATGCACACAGTTACTAGCTTACAAACTCCAAAAGCAACGAGAGTCCATTACTGTAGTACAATAAGCTGAAAAATATTATCTTTTTAACACTTCCTATAGGTTGTTCAGGTTATGTTATAAAGGCTATATGTTGTATGTCATATAGGCTATAAGTTAAGCTCATACAGTATGTTTTCATACTGTTTTGTGTTTACCTACTGATCATCAATAGCATTTGGAACAAATAACATTACCATACTGAACGAAGTCCAGTATTGATTCTATTCTGATGTTGTCCAGATGGTTTATACCAATTCCCTTAATTTCCAGCCGTTTACAATCTGGTGTATATCATTTTCCTCTGACATGGGTTCCATTTTAGCCCCATCTTTGTTTTGCTGCCATTCTGCTTATGAAAGCAGGATTTAAAAAAAATAAATACACTTTTATTTTGCTGCAATAGTTGATAATTAAACCCTCGGAGTTTCTTTTTTTAAACAAAAGATGGCAACCGGTTTAGATAATTGTTTTACCTGATAAAGTGTGCATGTGTGTGCCAAAAAAATTCAAGAGCTGGCCGTGGTGTGAGATTGAAGCCTGCCTGTCTTTAACCCGTGTGTATATATATAAAAAAGGAAGTCATGCCCACCACCAATGTTCCCTCTAACAAGGGAAATCGCCGCGCGGCAGTTCGAAACTGCTGCGCGGCGATTCCCTATGACGTGTGCGGCCGCGCGGCAACGTTCCCTCTAACAAGGGAAATCGCCACGCAGCAGTTCAAAACTGCCACGTGGCGATTCCCTGTCACGTGCGTGGCCGCGCGGCCGCGCACCTTAGAGGGAACAGTGCCCACCACCCCCACCCCACCCCACCCCAACATGGTTTTAGGACAGAGTTTTACCTGGCAGAATAGAGGAATGTTAGATGAATATGAGAGAAGGCAATAGAGTTTTAGGAAGATTGCAGATGGTGAAACTGCTTGATACAAATAGATTGGTGGACATGAGTGGATGGATGGAGAATGGTTTTTTTTTTCCTTTTAACGACTCTGTAATCCGTTGCATCAGGGTGGAGTCAGAGTGACTGAATTGAGTTGAGTGTTTACTGGCCAGAGGCTCTTTCTGATGCCTATGCGGAGCTCACAACAGATATTTTCTCTTTGTGCCCAGAGAGAGAAACATCTGCTGCTACCTAGGATCCAACTCACAACCTCCTGATTGTGAGGTGACAGCTCCCCCTCTAGGCCACAATGCCGCTCTGCATGGAGAATGCTATACCCGCATGGAAATAAGGTGCAGACTAATGGTGGAGGGGACTCAGACTTGGTTTTGGCTGGTGCAGGGGTTAGAATGCAGTATTTATTTATTTTATTTATTTGTTTGTCGAACATGTACAAGATAGCAGGTATAGGTATAAACATAAACATAATCAAAGTGAATACAGATAGATGAGGACAATAGGACAGTAGGACAGGGACGGTAGGCACGCTGGTGCGCTTATGCACGCCCCTTACAGACCTCTTAGGAATGGGGTGAGGTCGACAGTAGACAGTCTAAGGTTAAAGTTTTTTGGGTTTGGGGAAGAAACCACAGAGTCAGGTAGTGAATTCCAGGCATTGATCACTCTGTTGCTGAAGTCGTATTTTCTGCAGTCGAGTTTGGAGCGGTTTACATTAAGTTTGTATCTATTGTGTGCTCGTGTATTGTCCCAAGATTTCAAGTCTGGTGGAATAAGGTATTCTGTTGCGAGTGGAGGAGTGGAGGACTCTTCTCGTGAAATATTTTTGGACTCTCTCAATTGTATTAATATCCGATATGCAGTGCGGGTTCCAGACAGGTGAGCTGTATTCGAGAATTGGTCTAGCGAACGTTTTGTATGCTCTAGTTAGCAGTGTAATGTTGCCAGAGAAGAAGCTACGCAGGATTAAGTTGACTACTCTTAGTGCCTTTTTGGCAATGTTGTTACAGTGGGCTTTGGCACTTAGATCATTAGATATGAGTACTCCAAGATCCTTGACAGAATGAGGGTCGTCTACAAGGTCGTGTCCTCCAAGCTTGTATTTTGTGTTCTGATTCTTTTTGCCAATGTGTAAGACAGAGCTACTTCTGCTGACTGCCGGCTGCCTGCAACTGGGCAGTTTGAATCTCACCAGGCTCAAGGTTGACTGAGCCTTTCATCCTCCTGAGGTCAATAAAATGAGGACCCAGATTGTTGGGGGCAATATGCTGACTCTGTAAACCACTTAGAGAGGGCTGTAAAGCACTGTGAAGACCTGCATTTTTGGTACCTCTTGTGCAGATAGTTATAAAAGGACAGAGGAAAAAAATGGGGCCATATGAATCAACCCAGAGATTTGTATGGTTCAACACCCACTGTTACATTGTTCTAGAATTTATTAATACATCAATATATTTCTCCCCTGTCTTGGGGATTGGTGATCTCCCTTCTGTCTTGTTTCATTTCATTTTGGTATTGTTTTGTAGGATTATGGTTGATATTCTGTTCTGTTTGGTTTTAATTTTTTATGTGGGCTTTTTTTAATTGTAAGCTACACAAAGTAAGCCTTGACATTTGACAAATAATTAAAGAAAATGAATACATAAATATTGAATGGGTGAGAAAGACAACGAGCCAGACAGGGTTCCCAAGTTAGTATGACTCAGGAGATGCTGGTGGAAGAGAGTGCAAGAGAGATGAGGAAGATCTGTAGTCAGTGTGGAGAGCTGGACACAGAGGATAGTACTGTGAAAATCACATGAATGAGAGAGAGAGACACTGATGGAAGCAGCAGCTTCTGGAGACTGGGTAGAAAAGGTCAAGAGGTAATAGAGGATCAGGAGCAGGTTGCCACATGGGATGGGAAGAATATTGGACTTTTGGTAATTTACTAGATTGGGTAGTTTATTAGATTGGGTTCCAAAGCTGAAAGTCAAGCAGTTGTATAGGCGGCCCATGTTGTAATGAGAGAATGGGGATATCTGCCTGCCTGGATTTCAGATCCTGAATCAGGTATAACATCAAGTTCAAGAAAGAGGGTAACCGTCATTTGTGAGACCATCACAGCACATCACAGTAGAACTGTCTCATGGCTGATCAGCCGTGAATGTTTGTGTGTGAAATCAGGCTATAGAGACAAGCTAGGGCTCTGCTTGGGTACTGATTGCTCAGATGTCTAGCGCAGCTCGTCATAGGATTGATGAGGTGGGACTTCATCTCAAAACTGGCATTGGAGCTCACAAGGCTTGTTGTATTGGGGTGATTTCAACCTCTCTGCTCTGGAGTTGCTTGTGAGTTCATTATTTCAACAGTTTGTTACAAGTACTAACTAACCCAACATGTATAGCCGTGTACCTCATTGATGTGATTTTACTTTGTAGCAAGTAACATTTGATCCGAACATCACATTTGTTTTTCATTGGTCAGCAAAATTTAAAGCCCTGCAGGTTTAAACCCTAAACACTGCAGGTCCTAGGACCAGATGTGGGTTCCTACTGGTTTGGACCGGTTCTATAGAACTGTTAGTAATGTGGCGGCGTGGGTCGCTAGAACCGGTAGCGACCCACGACTGCCATGCCCCCAAGCTGGTTCTCTCGGCGGTGCCATAGGCGCCACTATCTTGTTTTTTGCTTCTGCACATGTGCAGAAGCCTTTTTCAAGCACTGCACATGCGCGAAACGTGCGTGAAGCACATCCGCGCCCGCGCGTCGCATCACTGAGTGAACCGGCAGTGAAGAAAAGCAGAACCCACCCCTGCCTAGGACATCTGAAAAGGTAGAAGGTTCTTGTGAAGTTTTGGAAGGTGCACCAGTTATAGCAAATCGTGGACCAGCAAACCCTGATAAGAGTAATTCAGGATCTCCACTTGGCTTGACTACTGCATCCTGCTGCATGGGAGTGATGCCTTAGAGATGACATGCATGCAGTAATTGTAATGTTGATTTAACAAAAAAAATGCTTACAGTACCTTACTCTTTACAATGAATGCTATATGCCCCAACAGTGTGAAGAAATGGCATTAAAGCAAGCAATTAAAAATGAGTAACAAGACAAATGTTACAAAACCCTGGTCCACTTCCAATTTTGGGTACATATATACATCCTGCTTAAGAGAAAAATCCTTCCAGCCCTTATACAGTTTTAATCCTAGTTTCAAGCTTTGACATTCTGAAGGCTTGGAGCTGAATGCATCATGCAGCATAAAATTTCCACCCATCGCATGAAACCCACTTCATTGCTTCCACATTTCCAAATGTAAGTGAAAACCTTGTTGTTGCTACTGTTCATTTAAAAAAAAAAAAAAACTCACACACAATAGTATTCACAAACCATTTCTGGCATAAATCTTGACATTGGTCTTTACCTTGTCTTGCTGCTTGAATCATTTATTTAAGTGGTGATAATAAAAGGTGTCAGCGATTCAGTTGTAAGCTCTTCAAGATTTTTGTGTGTGCGTTGACCTTTAAGTGTTTGGATCTTGACAGGTGAACTGTTCTTAACGTCTCCCATGAGATATAGTGGGGGCAAAGGTCAGGCACGCTAATGATAAAATTACCATTTACCTTTTTTTTTAACCAGCCTCAGTGCCTGACATTAGAAATGTAGGTAACCTTTAACCTTTCTTCTGCATGACTAGAGCTTATAGTGAAAGGAGCATAACCACAGCTGCAGAAAATGCCTTAAAAAGAAGGGATTAAGTAAATCTACTGCTGAATTTAAGTGTGTTTTATTTCTTCCTATTATTTCTTTCTCAAAAGAAAAATATATTTTTAGCAAAAAGCATTATCCCTTTTTCCGCATAGATATTTTCTGTATAGGCGTGAATGAGTAGCTATCCTGAAATTGATATAGATATATACAGTTAAAATCAAGAATATCCAAATTCCAGCTACTGTATCCTATATTGAACACTCTGGGAGGAAATGAAGTTAGAATAATTTGATAGACTTTTATTATTTACATTCACCAAAAGTCCGGATCTTGACTTCCATATATAACCCTGCTCTACTTTTTCTATTTTATTATTTCCGTAAACCAATATATTAAAGAAGAAAAGTTGGAAAAGGACACTGCATAAAGACTAGTAGTACATTTCCACCTGACTTTTTTTTTTAAAGATTACTTTAATTTAAAAAAGTAAATAAACTGGTTTGCTGCTAAACAAAATATAGTTTCCCCCTCTGAATCTATAAGAAAACTTGTGGGCTCCACATCCTCAGAAAATTTCCTAGTATGATTTGATTGCTTATTTGTACCCTATGACAATCATTAAGTGTTGTACTTTATGATTCTTGATGAATGTATCTTGTCTTCTTATGTACACTGAGAGCATATGCACCAAAGACAAATTCCTTGTGTGTCCAATTACACTTGGCCAATAAAGAATTCTATTCTATTCTATTCTATTCTATTCTATTCTATTCTATTCTATTCTATTCTATTCTATTCTATTCTATTCTATTCTATTCTATATAAAAATAGATGGGTGCTCCTTCACTCTCTCTCCTGCTTTACTTGGGTTTCATGTGACTCCCTCAAAGACCAAGATAAGTTGAGCAGATCATAGAGAACATCATGGGGGAAATGATTTTGCCCTTCCTCCTTCAAGTCAATGATGTTTGTGACTTGCTGCACCCATCATTGTAGTCATTTTGTCAGGAAACCCATACCAATCTCTCAAATATTCTCAGTTACCACCCACCCCATTGCTTACCCATGATCTATTACTTCAAGGTCATTCATGCAAAGTATGAATTTAGCAAAGTACAATATGTTCACTGACAGTAAAGATTTACTGTAATCTTTAAGATAAAACAGTCCATGCATCTTTTGAATGAAGCCACTAGAAAGTATTCTAGGCAAGTTAAACACACACACAAATACATAAAGAGTTAATTTTATTTGTCTTTGCTAGATGGAGCTGTGTATCCTTTCAATTCTGAAGCATAGTAGGAAAAGGGAACAATTTAGTGCAGTGTAATTCTGTGTTCATGAGCAAAAGATCATTGGCATTCAGTAAAATTACCTCCCATGAACAAGCAGTGCAGTTAAGCTGAATGAATAATTTTAATGGAATTCATGTAACTACTAGAACCGCTTCATAAATCATGATAATTTAGGACTTAAAATGCATGGACAAAACATAAATCTTTATATTAAAAATTTGAAATTTTGCAAAATGTAAATGTTATTGGATCGGGGGCTGGAAGTAAAAGGACTTGCAGCCACAAATCTTGTCACATTTTCATTGCTATAATAAGAAATATTCATAGAAAGGGGGAAAAAAGGGTACAGATGGTATTGAAATATTCCTCAAATGCAATAAAAATATTCTCATATAATTAAATGTCCAGGGAAGAAAGTGGTCTTTTATAAAACTAATTAGAAGATTTGAATGGAAGCTGAGAATGACCAATCATTAGACAGATAGAGAATTTCACCAAGCCAAACACCACCAAGTACAGGAAAAGAAGGCAATGAAAAAGAGCAGGGTTTTAACTATTTTATTGCCTTTTGATTGCATTAAATATGTTTCATAAGAATGGGCATGAATGGGCATTTCCAAAGTAGACAAGAGGGATTTTGTAGAGCTGAAAGACAGAACGAGTGCTGTCCTTCAAAAAAAGCGTAACAGCTTTTTCCCGCCCCTGGTTTGACTCCCTACACCCATCATTGCATTTGCTGGGTAGCAAACCAGGACAGGGGACCTAGAGAGAGAGAAAAAAAATCTTCCCTTGGGAAGCTTGTGCTCAACTCACAAGTGATGAAAGGGCATTGGCAGAGATGTCATTCCAGGACGGATGAATGGGCAGAGTCATTTCCAGCTTATCAGATCATGTTCCACTTGTCTGAATACTCGTTTTACTTCTGTGTGCATCAACACAAACTCAGCTGCTAGCACTGAAAGAAAACAGGGCTCCTGTTTCCCCAGCACAAAGGGCTTAATATCTGTGCATTTTTTAATGTGTTCCCCAACCTTCCTCTTCCCTCTGCTCTTCCGTTGTTGTTTTTATTAAAAGAATGCCTACTGAGCACTTATTGTCTTCTTGCCGCCATGCTTTACCAGTCAAACTTTATTCATCCTTGATTTTTTGTTGTTGCTGATCATCTGAATGTCTTACTACATCCAATTAACCTGTGTGATAACTAGTTAATTTCTATAGTCTATGCTGTAATCCTTCAAGCAGGTCTGCAAGATTAGACCAGCAAATATTTAGGCAACCACTAGGTAGCAGCAAAGAGGTACCGAAAATGGTGACTCTTTTTTCCCATCTAGTGGTCATTTGAATGTTTGCAACCCAGCTATTGGAGAGTTACTCTTCAAGCAATCTTGATCTGTAAGAATGGAAACAGTGAGGCATACACATTTCATTTCACCCCTGTATTTACTAGAAGGTCTGCAGTGGAAATGTGACTGTGAGCAACTGAATGAGAAAATAACAGCAACACTGATTTAAGCCACTTGTAAGATTAACCAATTTTATGGCACATAAGCTTTTGTGAATCAAGCTTAGATCATGAGATGATTATGAGAGAGATTTTGTAAGTATACAGAGTTGCGGGGATTGGAGGGAAGAATAGAGACAATAAAAAGAAGGGTCGTGTAAATGGGTGTGATTGGGGGAATGGAGAGACAGAAACAAAAAATAACTTCTAAATCAAGGAGTAACTTTTTACTTCTATGCAGCAAAACCTACAAAAAATCTTGTGGATCAGCAAAAACCAGTATCTCCCTTACCACATTAGGTAGATAATGCTGAGAAAGTTGAAATATATGTGTGCCCTTAGAGCAGTACACATTACACCTCTGCTCTGTGAGCTGTATTGGTTCCAGGGTGAATTCAAGGTACTGAAAGCTCTTCATAGCATGGGGTTGGGTTACCTGAGAGTTTATCTCTTTCTGATTACATCTGCCTGTCCCACCAGATCTGGCAGAGACAGCATGCCGTGGGTCCCACCTGCAAATGAATGACACTTCCACCTGGCAGGCCTCTTCTGCCATGGTGTCCACCCTGTGGAATCTTCTCAATTTTCTCTGAAAGTGAAATTAGCTCTACCCCCTCAACATAACAATCACAATAGCACTTAGACTTATATACCACTCCATAGCGATTTACAGAGTCAGCATATTGCCTCCAACAATCTAAAGTCAGAGGTGGGTTCCTGCCGGTTCGGACCGGTTCTTTAGAACCAGTAGCGGGAATTTCCCCCCACTCACCGAACTGGCAGCGATGGCCGGCTGGACACGCCCCTGAACCGGCTCTCTCGGTGGCGCCATAGGTGGTGCCATCTTGTTTTTTGCTTCTGCGCATGCGCAGTAGCTGGATTTTCAGCACTGCGCATGCACCTGCATGGCGCACAACGCATGCACGACCACGCGGCACAGGAGGAAGTGAACCGGCAGCAAGGTAAGTTAGAACCCACCCCTGATCTAAGTCCTCATTTTACCGAGAAGGATGGAAGGCTGAGTCAATGTTGAGCCAGTCAGGATCGAATTCCTGGCTGTGGGCAGAGTGTGCCTACAATACTGCATTCTAACACTGCGCCACCAGGGCTCATTCCTCAAGTCCCTCAAGAACTGGCTATGTTATCAGGACTGGAGTCCCAGGGGGCTGAGGAGATGTTGTGGTGACTTCCTTACTGTGGTCAATATCCTCTCCTGTTTTGTGTGCCTTTTTCAATAGTTATTTTTTAAATTGTGATTCTTTTATATGTATTTATTTGTTTTTTTTTATATAGTGCTATACATTGCCCAGAGTCACTATACTATAATCTGTTGATATTGCCACTTAAGACATATGGCATATGTTACATTTGCTACCATCACGATTTTCATTTGATAAGCTGAATGTTCCCATTCTCAGAGGACTCCATAGTGTATGGCAAAAGTATCAAGATGGCAGCCATGAAAGTATGACAAAAGCTTCACCTGATACATGTAAAAAAAGCAGGTGGAATTTTGATCCACCATTCATGGATGCCATCTTGACTTTTTTTTAAAAAAACCATACCCTGCAGACACCCCCAGGTCGTTCATATGCACAGTCCCTATGCCTTTAGTCTCATGTTTGCGTCTTTCCATTTTCCTCTCCTTCTCATTTCAAATAGAAATTTGCCTTTCATCAGTTTTTAGCTGCTAAGAAAAAGCAGATGAATACAATAATTATCTCAATTAACCAAAATATTGTTTCTTGAATGCAGATGGGGGTGAAGTTGCACTGCGTTTTGTACTTCCTTTGGAATGCAAATACCCTTTGCTTATAGCAAAGTTATACTCTTACCTTTGTATTTTATTTGAGACCACAGTGCTTATGTTTACCTCTTGGATTTCCCCTCCCAATTCCGTTCTGCAAGAACAATTGCTGTCGGAATATAGGAGTGTGGAGCGGGACCATGATTTTCACTGCAATCATTCTAAAGAAGAAAAGGTTTTAATCACTTTTGTTCTCTTTCACTCTTTCCCTTTCTTTCTAGTTCTAACCCGATTCTTTGTGCAACAAAATTAATTGTGCATTGGTTTCTGATCTTATTTTTTGCATCCTTTTTAATCTGTATCCAACTCCCACTAGGTTTAATGTGATTTACTTACAAGTAGCTATTCCAACACAAATATAACCGAGCAGCTTTTATTTTTCTTCTGATGGGTTGCCTTCTTCCTTTACACTAAGAACAATCCACGTTAACTTTCTTTTTCAAAAAACGCACTCCCCCCCCAACTCATAAACATGGGAATAAAGAAGAATATTAAGGTAGTCACAACTCTTTCCCTTGCATGTGCAAAACATTTTGTTTTTCTGCATTCTCCTGTATTCAGCACACAAAAGAGCTTTGAAACGGCATCGTTTGTCTGAACAAGACCTGTTAATATTTAGTCACAGAATTAATTCTAGGAGTCCATGTGTGCAGGTTTGTTTGAACCCCTGGAGTTGATTATTCTTCTAATCAGGCTTTGTTTATTTGTTCTCTTGTTAAAGTTGTGGCAACGGTCACCGACTAAATCAACAGACAAGATGTGCTATTTCGCTCTGAGAGCATTCAGACTGCAGGGAAGGGAACAAAACAGGTAATTTAACAGATGGAAAACACAAACGGCAAGGATGGCAAAATAAAAGAGGATGCTAAATATCTACGGAAATTCTCAGTCATCCAGGTCATGGTTGTCCCAAAGGTGCTTTTTTCTCCACCATCCAGTCAGAGTCCCAAAGGTGCTTTTTCAGGAGGCGACTGGACTTTCTTGTTTTTCCTTGAAGACGTTTCGCTTCTCATCCAAGAAGCTTCTTCAGCTCTGACTGGATGGTGGAGAATGGAAAGTCAGAGCTGAAGAAGCTTCTTGGATGAGAAGCGAAACGTCTTCAAGGAAAAACAAGAAAGCCCAGTTGCCTCCTGAAAAAGCACTTTGGGGACAACCATGACCTGGATGACTGAGAATCTCCATAGACATCCAGTCAGAGGTGAAGAAGCTTCTTGGATGAGAAGCGAAACGTCTTCGAGGAAAAACAAGAAAGTTCAGTTGCCTCCTGAAAAAGCACCTTGGGGACAAAGGAGAATGTTATTGCTCCGTCCATGTACCTTGTCTTGCCTTTGGGTATTATAGGTATTTATCAATGAAAATTAGCTAGGTCTTGAGTGAGCAGATGCTGTACAAAAAGTAGAAAGGAGACTCTGCAATGCCCATTGAACAGTTGATAGCTTGACAGTTGGCCTCTTTCTCTAAGTACAGTTAGTCCTTGACTTACGACCCCAATTGATGCCAAAATTTCTATTGTTAAGTAAAACATTTGTTAAGTGCATTTTGCCTCATTTTATGACCTTTCTTGCCACAGTTGTTAAGCGAATCACTGCAGTTGTTAAGTTAGTAGCATGGTTGTTAAGTGAATCCCCATTGACTTTGCTTGCTGGAAAGTCGCAAAAGGTGATCACATGACTCGGGGACACAGCAACCATCGTAAATATGAGTCAGTTGCCAAGCTTCTGAATTTCAATCACATAACCCTGAGGATGCTGCAATGGTTGTAAGTGTGAAAAACGGTCATAAGTCACTTTTTTCAGTGCTGTTGTAACTTTGAACAGTCAATAAATGAACTGTTGTAAGTCAAGGACTATCTATAGTGAGAAACATGATGTACTTTGGTGTCTTTTCAGGCAAGTTAAATACTGTAGAAGCTTATTACAATTTTCAGTTTATTTACCATAAATTTATTTATTTATGTCTAAGATTAGCAAAGTTTAAATGATTCAATATTATTTCTCACCATGAGTTGGGGAAGAAAGTTCAAAGGACAATTTTTTCTAGTTTTGGTTGTCTTAATTTAATCTTATGTGGTAGTCAAAGCTCTCCCTCTCAAAAGAATCCAGAATCTTGTGAACCTGCTAAATCAGCAGCCCCCCCAATCTTTTAGGCAACAGGGATCGGTTCTGTGAAGAGAGGTTTTTCCGTGGACCGGAGAGGACATGATTTCGTGTGCTGCCTGCATCCCACAGATGGGGCATTGCTTCTTTCAGCGGCCCAGTTTCTGGCATGCTATGGACCGGTACCAGGCCACGGACAGGGGGTTAGGGACCCCTGTGCTAAAACATGTACATGTAGGAAGAAATTGGATGTGGTTTACTCTTCTCACGTGAAAACTTGCAAGATTGGTAATCTTATGGGATTAGAGTATTTTAAAATTTTACCTAAACATAATAGCAATAGCACTTAGACTTATATACCGCTTCATAGTGCTTTTACAGCCCTCTCTAAGCGGTTTACAGAGTCAGCATATTGCCCCCAACAATCTGGGTCCTCATTTTACCCACCTTGGAAGGATGGAAGGCTGAGTCAATCTTGAGCCGGTGAGATTTGAACTGCCGAACTGCAGCTAGCAGTCAGCTGAAGTAGCCTGCAGTACTGCACTCTAACCACTGCGCCACCTCGGCCTCACCTCTCATTTAATTCAATTTTGGGAAGTTGTAAACTCTTATTTATTTTGTTTTTCCTGAGTTTCAACTTTAAAGGAATTCTATAGGAAGGGCATTTTTTACAGTGTAGGAGTCTATCTCTCTCTTCTCTCTTCTCTCTTCTCTCTTCTCTCTTCTCTCTTCTCTCTTCTCTCTTCTCTCTTCTCTCTTCTCTCTAGCATCCTATCTAATCTCTATGACATTTGTTAATTTATGCTGAAACAATGAGGCCACAATTAGAGACTAATGGCTGAATCAATAATGTCTCCCTGTGAGAAAGAAAAAGGACTGGTATGGATGGATGATTATCCAATCAATAATGATATGAATTACAGTTTAAAAATTGGATGTGTTAGATAGTTATTAAGGGTGCAATTATTCATAAATGTGCCTAATTATTCATAATTATTCAGAAATCTTATTACTTCTCTGATTGTCTTAAGTGATCTCCAAGGCCAATTACTATCTGATTATGGCTATAGGACTCCTATGTTAATATGCTTGGGTCTTTTTTTTTTAAATTTCCATTTTTGTTCTGAAAATGTAGACATCATATTGTCTGGTGTTTTAAAAGAATTGCAGTGCTTAGCCAGTTATTGTACACTTTTTTCTATTTATATCTTATTCAGTTTCTTTTGCTGCTACTTTAATTTTATCTAGCTGTGATGGATCCTGCAGGAAAAGCTTTCCTTCATGTGGTGCCCTTCCAGGATTGCTACAAGGTGACAATACCATGCTGCCTGGGAATTATGGAAGCTGTAGTCCAAGTTATAGCAAGGACAGCAAGTCAGGGGAAGTTTCTTTTCTCTAAGAATGATAATCACAGTTTAAGATCAGTGATAGTGATACGAAAGAACTTTCTCTGTATTCAGTTACAACTTGAAAACCGGTTTTAAAATATTTATTTTATTTGTTAAATTTATTTGCCTCCTATCTCGCTTTGGGGCTACTCTAGTTGGCTTACAATAATAAAAAGGAAGAAAAATGAAAAGGCGTGTAAACAGAACAGAAGTAAAATAATAGAACAATAAGGTAAACAATGACAAAGGAACACAACAAGAATAAAGACATCAATATGATAACTATAATAACCAAAATACTTGGAATAAAAATCATGATGATTTTATTAGCTCTTAAGAGAAGAACCAGCCATGAAGAGAGTAACACCAATGGTATCATCAATAGATTTTGTGTTCTGTCTTGATCTCCGGAATAATTTCACAACTGCTTTTAAATGAATGTATTTTTTAAAAAACATAAATGAAATAGAGAGAATATATAATGAGGAAACTGAATGAGGTTGAGGGCTGAAGCAGGGCTGACTTGCTGATTGATATGCTCATAAGGGGCTAATTATATAGCAAAACTGCTTGCCATCAACAAATGAAAAAACAAGGATGGTGAGAAAATCTATTCTTCAGTTCTTTCCCACATGCATATTTTCCTCCATAAATGCATATTTTCCTCCTCCTGCTTTTCAAGAGGGTGAAAGAATTAGGATTAAGTGACAAATGGAGCATGCTCAGATTTTGAATCGCATCCAACTGTCTAGTTCATAAGACTTCTAATAGATTTTAGACATATTATCCATTTGCTTCCATAAATGGAAATCTGGGATTGATTGAACACATTTATATGGCTGCCCAAGTCACAGGTGGTAATGCTGTGATTACACTGCAAACAAAAATCAGATTCAGAATCAGAAGAGAGAGAAATAATCAATGCACTTCTTTTTCAAAGTTCCCAAATCACCCAAGCATTATATAGCCCTTCAGTGGGATTGGCTCTGCTGTCCTTATTTAATCTGTTTGAAGGAATATCTCTTGATCTGGCATTCTTGAATGACCTGAGTTAATCCGGTATGACTTGATAACGAGATCTTGACATGGATCCAAGATCTTGAGTTTGTGTCAATAAACTGAATGTACTACCCAAGTGGTTGGCTGCAGGGGACAGTGTGTTGGCTTGCGAGTCATTTCTTGTATGACAGAACCTAGATTTGGGTGAAAATGGGCATTTATTGCATTTGTGGAACCAATGGCCAATATGCGCCAGTATTGCTTTCAGTAATATCAGAAAATACTGCATTTGGCAAGACTATGACTAAGGTTGATAATGCATGTGAAAGCCTTAATGGATCAAAATCATGGTTAGGGGGAATGGGGGAGTCATCCCTATCTATAAAACGCTTTGGTGAAAAGACATGGCATTCGGAATGTAAGTGTATGAATTAATGAATGAAATAAAAAGATATGTCGTGCAGCACTTGAAGCAAGGTGATTTTATGCTGGGCAGGGAGCATGCAGGCTAGGTTTTGCTCTTTGGTAGATCACTGAGAAATGCATGAATACGAGAAATTCAATTTATTATGCATTTGTAGTTTTAGAGAACAGGTGAGATAAAATGAACGTGATTGAATGATGGATTATTTGAATGAATATGGAACTGGAAGTTTGTTGATTAATGAGATACAAGCATTCTATGATGGAATGCCTAGTGAATGCATTAAATGCAGTGCTTAGTGAATGGTGCAATACTTAGCAGTGAGTAAAACAAGAATATGGGACGTCTCATTCATTTTTTTAAATGTATGATGGCTAAATGCACAAAGAATGTTTATGGGTGGCATTAGAGATGTGTTCATGAAGGAAGTTGCTCTTTATACATAGATGATGCTCAGGGGTGGGTTCTAACTTACCTCGCTGCCGGTTCGCTTCCTCCCATGCCGCGTGGCCGCGCCTCATGGGCGCGCGTGTGCTTTGTGCGTGCGCGCATGCGCAGTGCAAAAAAATTAATTTTTTTTAAAAAAGCCAAAAACAAGATGGCGATGCATGCGCAGTGCCGGAAACTCAGCTTCTGCGCATGCACAGAAGAAAAAAAAATTCAAAAAAAAGATGGTGGCGCCCACGGACCGGTACCGACCGAACCGGATCCATGATGCCACCAGCGGTTTACTACCGTTCTATAGAACCAGTGAGAACCAGGAGGAACCCACCTCTGCCTCCCTCTCTCCCTCCCTATCCTTCCCCCCTCCCTCCTTCCCATGTGCTAGAAATATATCAGGACAGAAGTTTTATGGAGATACTGTAGAGAACTGGGACAAAGGAAGCTTAAACTCATCCACTCCATCTAAAGCAGTGGTTCTCAACCTTCCTAATGCTGCGACCCCCACCCCACCTCCGCGACCCTCTCCCCACCCCCTCCACGCATGCGATGAATTGACAAAGGGGGCGTGGCACCAAGATGGCGGACTAGCACACGCTTAGGTGATCCCCGTGAAAGGGTCATTCGACCCCCAAAGGGGTCGCGACCCACAGGTTGAGAACTGCTAATCTAAAGGAAAGAAAAATCTATTGCAAGTTATCTCTCTGCCTAGGTCAAGGTCTGGGCTTCATCCAGCTTTGATGTATACTCTCAGTAAGAATACAGAAATTCTTGATTAGTCCTATTTGCCATCTGGGCTTTCATTAAACCAGTGTTTCTATATACTGTATAGAGAGAAGGAGGGGAAAGGGGGAAAGGGAAAGAGCAAGAAGGGGAATGGTTTTGTAAAGCAAGCAAGCATCATTTTCTTTTCCCATCCTTCCATTACTATCATTAAATTTCGGGACAGTATTAGTCATGATAAATTAGCATATAGATGAGTTTTGGGGGAAGGGAAGAGGAGGAGGTGATGGGTTATGAGAACTCAGTGCTACAATATACAGTAGAGATATTTGAGTTTTTATGTGCACTGCACAATGGCACCCTGAACTTAGGAGAACCAAGAAGTTGGTTATTTCCGGTTATTCCCGTTTTATATAGAGAAATAAGCTATTCTGTAGCACATGTTGTTTGCCGATTTGCAACATAACGCAGGTTTCAAACTTCAAAGCATGTAGTGCTTCATGTTCAAGGAGAAATGTGTATGTACAATGGAAGCACAAAAATAAATAGCTATGATACAATAGTAAATACAGGTTTTGCAATCAAATGATTGAGGTTAAGCCTTGGCATTTCTAGATAGGATAGAGAAAACTTGGAAAACCAGTCAGGGCCAAGACCAGGGTAGATGAATCAACTGATTATACAAGCCGGCTTCTGATATTGCTTTCCAATACCACAGAACGTAAAGGTTCTGTAGATTCAAACTGTATAAGATTACAGACAACTTTGACTCCAGCAGACGGATCATTAATAGAAATGCTTGCGCTGCCAACTTGATTTCTTAAGTTTGTTCTTCATTCTTAGTCCACGATGGGCAATGGATGGAGGAAAGAAATATTAGCCCAATTCTTTCTTGCTGGGTGAGGTCAAATTTACACAAAGGTATTTCTTTCTTTCCCCCCCCCCCAATTTATGCCCTGTCCAATTCCGAAATGACTCTGGGTACCTTAAAGGATTGCAAAACAGAATAAAAATAAAACAACACCATTCAGAATGGATCAACAAGATGGACAGCTGGCCATTTGACAGAAAAACTGCTACACAGGTGCTGCAGGGGCATGTTCCAGGGTTGAAAAAAATATATATCCTGATTTGGCATTTAAAATTGTGCACGGATTCTATTGGCTGGAGAAACTGATCCCTTTATTCTGCCTTTTGAGCAGAGATTGTTATGAATAATTTACTGAGTTACTGTGCAAGGAGGGGAATATAGGCCTCAGTGATCAGCAACTCTAAAAATACTACATATTGGTTTTAGGGAAAGAGGAATTCCAGTAATTGCATTTTTGCATTTGGTTGTGTCAAACTTCTTTATTAAAGCCTTCTGGTTAACCTCAGCCGTTAGACATTAAGGGGACAATGACATTGAGTAATAGATTATGATTACTATTGAAATAAGTAAGAGAAGATGAGAGATGATAGTGTTAGATAGGCGCGGGAATAACAGCCAAGACGAAAGACCCGTTCAGCACTTTAATAACGGCTAGCACTAACTACAGCAGACTGGCGGCTGGCGGCAGGGAAGCCGCCTTTATGGAGCTCCCCGCAGCCAGCTTGGCCAGTGACAACGCTTCAAACTCCCCGCCACTGATTTAACCCAATCAGCGGCGGGTATGCAAATACCTGCTTGTTAAGTCGGAACACAACACCCCTCCCCTCTTAGTTCAGCAATTGTCCAATCCGGTATTAGTGTGGGTGACGTAGTCGCGCAAGTAGGCGGGCCGCCATAAGGTCCTACTGGGCCTGCGCAATTCATTCTCTCTGGAGTCTTT
>QLTV01000377.1:466712-500154 GCA_003457575.1 Thermophis baileyi
TAGAGTACTCATCTCTAATTAGCTAAGTGCCAGAGCCCCCTGTAACAACATTGCATAAAAAAGCATTAAGTGTTGTTAACCTAATCTTGTGTAGCTTCTTCTCTGGTAATATTGTACTTTTAACCAGAGCATATAAAACATTTGCTAGACCAATTCTCAAATACAGCTCATCTGTCTGGAACCCACACTACATATCGGACATTAATACAATTGAGAATGTCCAGAGATATTTCATGAGACGAGTACTACAATCCTCTGCTCGCAACATAATACCTTATGCAACCAGACTTGAAATTTTAGGCCTAGAAAACTTAGAACTACGCCGCCTTTGATCTGACCTAAGTGTAGCACACAAAATTATATGCTACAATGTCCTACCTGTCAATGACTACTTCAGCTTCAACCAAAACAATACACAAGCAAACAATCGATACAAACTTAATGTAAACCGCTCCAAACTCGACTGCAGAAAATACGACTTCAGCAACAGAGTGATCAATGCCTGGAATTCACTACCTGACTCTGTGGTTTCTTCCCCAAACCCAAAAAACTTTAACCTTAGACTGTCTACTGTCGACCTCACCCCATTCCTAAGAGGTCTGTAAGGGGCGTGCATAAGCGCACCAGCGTGCCTACCGTCCCTGTCCTACTGTCCTATTGTCCTCATCTATCTGTATTCACTTTGATTATGTTTATGTTTATACCTATACCTGCTATCTTGTACATGTTTGACAAATAAATAAATAAATAAAATAAACTTCTTTGTAGCGGACTGTGCAATTCCATTATTATAGCATATGTAGCAGCAGAACAAAAATGCTTCATAATCTTCTAAATACAGACTTAGAAATGAATCATAAACTCCATGTTTCATTCAGTGCTATTCAAGAAGCTCTCTTTAATTACGCCATTGCCTTACCTTTATTCACAAAGTTCTTGCTCTGTAAACTTATTGTTGTGAACTCTGCTATGTGAGCATCCACAAAGACTTGTCTGACCTCCTAGGATTGTTTAGATGCTACTTTGATAATGACATAAGGCATCCTTCTTCAATCTGGTGCTCTCCAGATGTGTTTACATCTCAAGAGTTCTAGTCCACCACACAAGGAGATTAATAGGCAGGACAAAGGTTCAGATTTTATTCTGCAAAAGTGGAGGGAGGGAGGGAGGGAGGGAGGGATGGAGAAAGAGAGAGAGAGAGAGAGAGAGAGAGAGAGAGAGAGAGAGAGAGGAGGAGAGAGAGAGAGAGAGAGAGAGAGAGAGAGAGAGAGAGAGAGAGAGAGAGAGAGAGAGAGAGAGAATAGTTAATCTCATTTATATTTAATTAAAATGAAGTATATTTAATATGGATCCTCTTCATCCACCTATCCTATAATTATCTTTATCTTGTTATTAAAAACTTACAATTTTTGGAAATTTTTGAGAGCTGCATCCAGGACTTTCAGGATGCAACAGAATCTCAGATTGTATACCTGAGAAACAGTAGGGCTGTCCTAAGATTGCTATAAAACAAGAAATGATGCACCATTTGCAATCTTCTTCAATCTGGGTATAATATAAAATCTTTGAGTGAGATAGAGTGTTTAGAAATGTGAAAATAAATAAATAAATGATAAATACATAAATAAGTAAATAAAAACAGAGAAAGAAACAACATTCAAAATGGCATTAAATGTCCCAGAATCCTCAGCCATTACAAGGAGATAGTGAAAGCAGTAGTGGGTTCTGAATTAGTTTGCTACCGGTTTGCTCGCGTGCTCGCGCATGATGCTTCTGCGCATGCGCAGAAGCATCCTGGGCAGGTGGGCGGAGCCTCCCGCTGCCACCACTACTGGTTCTAAGAACCGGTCTGAACCAGGAGCAACCCACCGCTGAGTGAAAGGCACCAGGTTGACGAAGACATTTGGGCCTGGCTGTTTTAGGGTTCTCATGATTATTTTCAAAGATCACTGATTTGAGAAATGGTCCATATAATAAGGGCTGACTGAATAATTACTACAATGGCTGGAGATTGGAGTTGATGTTTGCTCTGCTAATTGTACTTAATTTACTGTGACTTTTCCCCAGAGGTTCCTGTTGATTTGAGAGTGTTAAAACACAGTGCCAAGACATTTCAGTGGGAGAAGGTATCAATTAAAAGTCCTACAGGAATCATTAAAGAGGGATCTTTACAATGAGTTTCTGATAAGCAGTGTCTACGCTGAAGCTATTGTAGAAACACAGAACCAGGTCTAGGATTATTTGAAATGATTTTGCTTCAGGAAACACATGGCATTAAAGCCATGTCTTTATGTAAAACATCTTAAAAACACTTTAAGCATTGGGTGAGTTTATCTTCATCTTCATTTCAGGCTACTGAATGTGCCAATCATCTAGATCAAAGGTCTCCAAACTTGGCAACTATAAAATTGTGGACTTCAACTCCCAGAATTCCCTATGCTGGCTGAGGAATTCTGGGAGTTAAAGTCCACAAGCCTTAAAGTTATGAAGGTTGGAGACCCCTGATCTAGATGACTGAGGGCCTCTTCTTCTTCCCTTTCTCTTTCTTGGAAGTTGGGTATATCCAGAAGACATCTAGAACATGGGATTCTTTCTGCACGAATTCCTTCTATCTATCTAGAAGTGGGAAGGAGAGAAAGGATCATATGCCATTTCATTAGTTGGAGGTTATCATGTCCATCTTATCTGTGCATTATCTCCCAACTCTAAAAAGTGTCAAAAGAATAGAATAGAATAGAATAGAATAGAATAGAATTTTTTATTGGCCAAGTGTGATTGGACACACAAGGAATTTGTCTTGGGGCATATGCTCTCAGTGTACATAAAAGAAAAGATAAGTTCATCAAGAATCATAAATAAATAAACCATAGCACACTTCAAAGTAGCACTGTCAGCTCTGAGCTGGAAAACTCTGGACCACCCTTAGATGAAAACAAAATGTTCATGTTTTCTATAGCTCCCTGCTTCCATCCAGAGAGTTGTCAAGACTTTTGTAGCCCAAAAGTGATGGCCATATTTCAAAGAAGATATAAAGAGTTCAACTGGTTTGCAAAGTCATCTTTTCTAGTTATTACTATACTGTCAGCTTCCCATATAAGTATATAAAAGTAATGCGGTTGTTATCATATATAACAATGAAACATCATGTGATTCCCCCCCCCATGCTTTATCCATAAACCTAACAAAAAGTTTCCAATCTAAATGACAAGCTCGAGGTTGACTCAGCCTTCCATCCTTCCAAGGTCAGTAAAATGAGGACCCAGATTATTGGGGGGCAATATGCTGACTCTGTAAACCACTTAAAGAGGGCTGTAATACACCATGAAGCGGTATATAAGTCTAAGTGCTATTGCTATTGCTAAATTGTACATTAATTTTCAAAATTTTTTGAATCACATTACTAATTTCCATCCAGTGTTGCTTAGCTTTTTTGCAAGTCCACAGAAGGTGATAAAAGGTTCCTATTTGGGTTTCCAACAACTATTTGAGGATCTTTTCAGGTTACATTTGATCTTTTTTTGATATAGAAATCATAAGAGTTTTTCTTCCAAGCAAGAAAAGAATTGAATTACAAAAATGCAAACCAGTAATTAAATAAGTGCAGGAAAAAGAGCATTGGATCTTTCACTTCAAGTGAAGATGCTCAAAGCAAAAAAAATGGGATGGTGAATTGGGTTGCAATGGTAAATTAACCTTTGCATCAGTAGTTTTGAAGGAAGCTTGGTGAGATAAAGAACCTTCCAAAGTTACTGTGTAACATAAACTACTTCTTAATTGAATTTGCCAAATTATGCATACCAAGTAGCACTGTCATAGCTCAATGATAGGACAGGTAAATTTCCTCAACAATTTTACCTGACTATTATTTTGGTATATTGGTATAGTTGTTATATTGATGTGATAGGGCAAAGTACACTGGCCTTAAGTCTGCAATAATTTGTCCTGTCATCTGGAAAGCAGATTTGCTAATTACTATCTTGTTGCCTTCTTTGTGAAGGTCATTTAAAATAGAAGGGTAAAGGAGATGCTTAAACACTTCATTGAGTTCCAGATTCCACCTGGACAGGTTATTTTCTCCAACTCATTAACATAGACTCAGGCAGGTGTCAGATAGTTTTGCTCAAGCAATGGCATATACACCAAGAAATGGTGCATTGAGGAAAAATAAATTTCTCATTTGTATTAATTCTAAACAATCCTAAGGATTTCTTGGTTATATCAAATCTGGTGAATTTGTTTTCTGTGAATTTTGAAATGAGAACAAAAATGTCAACTATATTATTCTTCCATTTCAGGCAATGAATTTGAAAGTTCAGGACATCATTGAGTTATTGCCTTGTAATTGAGATTTGCCCTTATGTTGGCTACCGTATGAGAAACAGGATACTGGACTAGACAGTGGTTAGCATCAACTCATTCCTCTATGGCCATAATAGTATGTGGGAATGACCTTGAAGACAGGAAGAGCTGCAGTCAGACCAACGGTCAAATAAGAGACAGTGGCAACTTAACCCACTTTCAGACTTGCAAAATTAACATCAGTCTTGTGAGGCACACCCAGATGAACTAATTCTACTTTATTATAAGGGTACATTCACAGAATCTTGCAAGTCTAAAACAACATTTCTCCCACATCATCTTAACAGCCCCAAAATATAGGGACGGTCCTTTCTGAGATGTTTGCCACACCCACATTCTGGCTGCGGGCTAAGCTGCAACCTGGCAGCACTAAAACAGCCACAACTTGCCCAAATTTCATTCTCTGAGGAGAATGTGGATTTTGGCCACATTCTGTAAGGTAGCCCATTTGTGGCACCTTGCTTCAAATAATGTCCTATAATGCAATAGCACTTAGACTTATACATACCGCTTCACAGTGCTTTACAGCCCCCTCTAAGCGGTTTTACAGAGTCAACATATTGCCCCCAGCAATCTGGGTCCTCATTTTACCAACCTCGGAAGGATGGAAGGCTGAGTCAACCTTGAGCTGGTGGGATTTGAACTGCCAAATTGCAGGCAGCCAGCCAGCAGTCAGCAGAAGTAGCCTGCAGTACTGCATTCTGACCACTGTGCCACCGTGGCTCATAATGCATCATTTTGCCCTGCTAAAGGTTAGGACAATGAGAGTTTTAGTAGTGTATAGATTGTTTCAACACAGGGAGAGTCTTCTGAGCCTCAAAAAACAGAGCGCTGGAAAAACACACACCTGTATTCAGACGAATGCTAGAAGAAGGCTGTGTATTTTGATAATACTGTGATGGCATCATTGAGCATAACTTAATGTTGCATAATTCAAGGTTCAAAATGTACAGGAAAACTTACTGTAACTCAAAATTCGTGTAAATGTGTCTAAAAAATCAATTCAGCTGAACCTCCAACTCTGAAGGCTAAAGTTATAGCGTGTCATTATCTGTAACAGAAATAATCCAAAACTTCATATTTTAGGCATTGACCCAAGATGATTAAATTGCCTAATGCAGCATTTGATCTGAAGAATTAGCATATTCTTGCATTCAGCCCCAGAAGTCAAAGTCAGAATACTGTAAATCAGCGGTGGGTTGCTACCGGTATGGCCCGGATCCACGAACCAGTAGCGGCGGCGGTGGTGGGAGGCTCCGCCCACCTGCTCTGGACGCTTCTGCGCATGCGCAGAAGTGTCGTGCGCGGGCGAACCGGTAGTGAAGGATTTGCAACCCATTACTGCTGTAAATGTAATAGATTTACAGACTATTGAAATGTTATTTTTCAATAAGGGTATACATTGTTACTTTAAACAAAATGTAGACTTTTCCCATATGCTGAGAAAACAGGGAACCAAATTCTGCCTGCTTTGACAGAGCCCTTCTGCTGCCTCAAGCCTTGTCATTTACAAATAGCCACAAATGTTTATAGTGAGGTGTGAGAAAACCTATATCAAAAACAGAATCATTTGCTTCAAATGCTGAAACTTTGTAGCAGAGGTGGGTTCCTACTGGTTCGGACCGGTTGTATAGAACCGTTAGTAATGTGGCGGTGTGGGTCGCTAGAACTGGTAGTGACCCATGCCTGCCATGCCCCCGAACTGGTTCTTTCAGCGGCGCCATAGGTGCCGCCATTTTGTTTTTTGCTTCTGCGCATGCGCAGAAGCTTTTCTGAGCACTGTGCATGCGCGAAGTGCGCCCGTGCGCGCCGGCACAGCACGACACTGAGCGGAATTTTTAAATTGTTTAAAGCTTGGCCTAGACATAAAAGTAAATACATTCTCAAGCTACACACGTTTGTGACTACATCGACAAAAATTTGCATGGTTTTCCTGGCAACAACACAGACATGGAATGCCACTGCCTTTTTGAAAAATGTTTTTGATGTCCTAATCTAGTCTAAAGCATTGGGATTCCATGGCGATAGCTCATCCAAATATTAAATAGGCCTTGCAAGGCATCCAGGTTTTACCCACTGAGACAGAGATGCTAGGCAATGGTTAGGAGGAGAATTGAGGGAGAGAAAAAATGAAAATATATGTCTTCTTGGTTTTCCTTCATGGGATTGCATGGTTGGTTCTTCTTTGTATTAAATGTGAGTTTAAAATCAGGATCTGGAAGCCCTGACCTTCTTCCTTAGCAGCTTCTGTCCTGGTAGATGAGAGAGAAGAAAAGAGGTCAATTGATGAGGCAGAGCTGTCGTTATCAATATGCTGTCTTGGTACCAACTTTTCTTCTTCCCAGTAATATATCATAATCAGTTTTGTCACTCTTAATACTTGCAGTTCTCCACTTTGAATAAAAGCATAACTAAGACTTGAGGGTATGTCAGATATAACAAAAAATGTAACTATGAAAAAACAACAACAAACGAGAATAGAAATGACTGCTTCCTATCCTGCTGAGTTGCCTGCGGCAGTTACATATTTCCATTGAGTTATTTTATGATCAGGCCAGTATGTTATTGAAATATTATCTCTTTAGCCTTTCTCATTCTGATAAGAAATGACAGCCTCTCAGAACAGGAATTCATATGGAGAACAAAATATAGGTTGAGGAGAAAATTTAGCTGGGATGAAGAACAGAACTTGACTGTCCTCATGTTATATCTCCTCAACAATAAAATAAAATAAGGACACCTTCATTGTTTCTGTAAAATAATGAAGCAGAATAATATTCTTGGTTCAGTTTGCTAGGATTTTCTATCATTTGGAGATTACATTGCCTTAGGGCAAGTGTGAGAAGAGTCTATAAATTAATGAAGTCTGAGCAATATCTAGCAGTCTTAAGTGTAGGTGAAAATTTCTTCCACTTTGTGTTGTACATCCTTATTTACACAATGAGCCCCAGATGAAGGTATTGTTCAAGATGTTTGGATAAATGTGTGTGTCCTTGGCTTATACCATTGAAAGGTACATCACAACCAGAATAAAAAGTCATACGGGCTTGGATCTCAAGTATACAAATGAATATTTGATGGTGTTTCCATCTGAATTGAGAACTAGTGCTTTCAGATGAGGAGAATGCCTAAATTCAGGAGCAATAAAATTGAATTATTTTGGAAAAAGAGAAAAGTGGGTCAAAAGTTGGTATTCCTTTGCAAACATGATTCAGCAGTGGGTTCTCTTAGCTCATGAGCATTCCATTTCTGAAGATTTGTCAAACCTGAGGTTGGGTCTAATAGATTTGCAAAGATGTTAAAAATATCCACACATATTGAAAAAAAATTAACAGAGAGTAGTTTCACAATTGTGTCATTATTTGCCTAAATTTCTATTGACTGAATCCACATTAAAATAGGATAATTGAGTTATATGGTTCACAGTTTTTGAGTGTCGAAAGTCAACATAGATTTGAAAAAATCTCATAGAAAAAAATCTTATTAATTCCCTACAGTTTAATAAACAGCCGTTTATTAACTTAATATTTCACATGGCCATGTATCAGAGGTGGGTTCCTCCCGGTTCGGACCGGTTCGCCTGAACCGGTAGTGACCTGCTGGTGATGTCATGATGATATCACGGATCCGGTTCGGTCGGTGCCGGTCTGTGGACGCCGCCATCTTTTTTTAAAAAAAAATTTGAATTTTTTTTTGAATTTTTTTCCAGGTTTTTTTTTCCTGCACATGCGCAGAAGCCGAGTTTCCGGCACTGCCCATGCATCGCCATCTTGTTTTTGGCTTTTTTTAGGGGATTTTTTTTATTTTTTTGCACTGCACATGTATGCGCGCACAAAGCGCGCGTGCCCACGAGGCGCGTCCACACGGCATGCCCACGCAGCACGGGAGGAAGTGAACCGGCAGCGAGGTAAGTTAGAACCCACCCCTGCCATGTATGATGATGAATATATGTTTATTACAATATTCTTTATTTGGTATTTAACAAAGAAGGAGAGGTGGTAAGAAGTATAACCTTTTCCCCTTAACCTATGAGCCTTGGATTTGTAAGTTGTCCCTAACAGAGACAACCCATCCACCAATGCTCTGTGCAACTTACAGTTCATGGGCTGGGAGGAAGGATATGTATTGAGAAGTCAGCAACTCTAGCTGGAAAACAAATGTCAAGAGATGTGTATTCAGCTGTGCATTTCTCCCAAAGCAGAAGGCACAGCAGGGCTCAAAAATATAATTTCTAGCATTTGCTGAATAAACAGGTTTTTTCCCCCTCCACCTTCCAACATTCCTTCCAACCAATTGCAGATGATAGTATGAGATCACAAGTGAGACTTCTAGGAGCAGAGATGGAATGAATGGTAGCCTTAAATATTAAAAATTATCTGGAAACTGAAGTGAGTGATAATGAAAACAAATTCCCGGAGAGGCTAAAGTAGCTGCATTTTGGTTTGTACAAATGGTATTTCCTCACTGAGTGAAAAGATGAGGAAGAGGAAACATTGCACAACATGGACCTTGGCAGAAAATGCCTGAATGCTGGTTTTTGTCATGATATGTGTATGTCTGACTTGCTACTAGAAGTGTCCATTCGAAAAATGCCTATTTCTGAAAACTAGAGGTGTGTAGGATAATAAGCCAGCTACTATAGAAGTATGGTGAAATATGACGTTCGTCAAGCTCGGTGTGGAGACAATGAATTGTGATTCTGTGCCAAAATCTGCAGCAGTGGGTAAACTGGGGTTGGGTCTCATAGTTTGGAGCAGAGATGAGAAAACACAGCAAAAAATGTTTGTTGTTTTTTAAAGTAAGGGCTAGAAAAAGAAACATAAAAATATGAAAATACCTTATAATAAATTTGTGCTATGATTTTGAATCGAAGCAATAGCATTTAATTCTATGGAAGCAAAACACTTATTTTTTAGTCTTTATAAGTTCATATTTTCATTCTTCCATTTGTTTCAGTGGGGTTGTTCTCCATTTAAATTATAACACAAAAGAACAAAGAAGTCTTGATTTGTGACTGCTAAGGAGTAACGTGGAGAGAAAAGGGAGAGAAAAACCTTGCCCTCCCCTCTAAATTGTTCCCTCTCCTCCCCCAGATCTTAAGACAATTAGTCCTCGACTTACAGCAGTTCATTTAGTGACCGTTCGAAGTGACAACGGCACTGAAAAAAAGTGACTTATGACCATTATTCACACGTATTACCATTGCAGCAACCCCATGCTTACATGATCAAAACTCAGACGTTTGACAACTGACTCATATTTATGATGGTTGTAGTGTCCCCGGATTATTTGATCACCTTTTGCGACCTTCTGACAAGCAAAATCAATGGGGAAACCAGATTCACTTAACAATTGTGTTAATAAGTGAACACCTGCAGTGACTCACTTAACAATTATGGCAAGAAATGTCATAAAACAGAGCAAAACTCACTTCACAAATGTTTCACCTAGCAATAGAAATTTGGGCTCAATTGTGATCGTACGTCGAGGACTATCTGTATCTCGGTTGAAGGTGAACCAGAAAGGAAAGCAACCTTAGAAGTCATCTTTGACATGAATGATTGGTTAGACTGAGACACCAACAAAAGCAAATATAACTTACCGTACAAAATGTATTTCACATATATCAGGCATGATTTTAGTCACTTCTTGTGTCAATAGACTTCAGCTTAGCCGAAATCAGAGTAGCAGCATTGGCACATGGCATTAAGAAATCCAACAGGTTCTTTCTGCTTTCAGTTACCAGGTTGCTGCAGAGAATTTGGACCCTGGGGTCTGCAAATCTTGAACAGTGCCTTATAATAAATGTGCGCTATGATTTTTGAATTGAAGCAATAGCATTTAATTCTTATGGAAGCAAAACACTTATTTTTAGTCTTTATAAAAGGGGTGGGTTCCTCGCGGTTCGGACCGGATCGCCCGAACTGGTAGCGACCCACTGGTGACGTCACTGAAGTGGATTGGCTGGTGCTGGTCCGTGGGCGCCACCATATTTTTTTGTGAATTTTTTGCGAATTGTTTACTGTTTGGAAGGTTTTTCCTCTTCTGCTGCTTGAAAAAGGGCCCTCCTGCCCACCCCCCGGGTTTTTACTGACCTTTATTCCTTCGCCCCAAGCACAGCTGATCAGCTCCTCAGCTGTGTTTCAGGCTGATTGCAGCTACTGAGCATGTGCAGAAGCAAAATTGCACGAGGGAATGCATGCACACGAGCAGAGGGAGCATGCGCGCGCAAAACATCGTGATGCGAACCGGTGGGGAAGGTAAGTGGAACCCACCCTTGCTTTATAAGTTGTCATTCATATTTTCATTCTTCCACTTGTTTCAATGGGATTGTTCTCTATTGAAATTATAACACAAAAGAACAAAAAAGTCTTGATTTGTGACTGGTTAGCGATAACTAGAAAACATTTTTCATTACCCCAGTAAAAAAATCTGAAAAGTACATTGTGGAGCAAACTGCCCACTAATTTTGGAGATAGCCCTGTCGTTTGATCACGTTTTGTTCTGCTAAGTTATGATTCTTGCATATTTTCTTTTTTACTTTTTAAAAAGACCATTAATGGAGAAGCAGATGTTGCTATGTTCCCTGCAAATGCTACACAGTGAATCATCTTAGCCTCTCCGTAAAATTTTAACTTAATGGAGTCCTGGCATTTGTGATGAGCTGAGTAACTTAATTTTATAGAACAACCTATTGAACAAGCTGTTCTTGGACATTCCCATCTCAACTAAATGTTAGAAGTATTAAAATTCACATTAGCGCAAGAGGAAATTTTGCATGGGCAATCCTTTAATACAGTGTTTTATGGCTCTATTAGCTGCACAGCAGCTGGTGACATGATGAATTTAATCCATTAAAAGATTCAGTAAGAGGTTTAAAAGTCAGCTTTTTAAAACATAATCTTGCTGCAAGGAAAGAGAACTTCTCTTCAGGACTAGCGGCATGGTGGGTTCACAGTGTGGCAGGTATTGCTATGAAAGACACCGGGATGACTGGCTTCAAAATGCTGATGGCTTCATACCTAGCAGAGAAAGGCTGTAGTGATGAGAGAATTCAGTGGAACAAGCATATTCAAAAAAGGGGCAAATAAAAGATCAACATTTTTTCTCTTTCTTTCTATCATTTTACCACAATTAAGAACTTGTATTTCAAGATCATACCTGTCTAATCCCCAATCCACCAAATTGGATGTAATCTATCACCTTGATCTGTTTGGGTGTTTGACGGCCACTTTATTTTTGCCCGACCAGATTCTCATGTGGTAAAAGTCAACGGGATTGTTAGGTTAAATAAATTAACGTGTCACAATTTATGCAGGACTTAGTTCATTGGAAACACAGCTACAGAAACCCATATTCTAGTGGGATTCCAGATCCCAGTTTTACAATGCATCAAATCAACAGAAATAATCTGAAAGTAGATGATGATGATGATGATGATGATGATGATGATGATGATGATGATGATGATGATGATGATAATAATAATAATAATAATAATAATAATAATAATAATAATAATAATGTGTTTAATGGAGGATTCAATCTGTGGTAAAGAGTTCAGATAAACATTGTGCCATGGCATATCATAATATGTAGAAAACATATATAGAAAATAAGCAGTTTGGTATATACCAACCAACTCAATGTCAGTTTAATAGCAATTTTGCTATTAATGTCAATATCAAATACAAAGACAATGAATTGGAGTCCAAAAAGATTGCACCAACAAAGGCATTAAAAAAGCTATGAACTATGAAACCATGAAGTTATCCTCTGAATCCAACTTGAAAAAGTGTCAGCACATAAGAAGGAAAATAACCGAGAATTGTCATTTCTGCATTCAGGTTCTGTATCACAGCTGAGCTGGAAAGGAATCAATTGTAGCAAGATGGAAGAGGAAACATTTTTTATAATATTTGCAATTGAATTTACTAGGCCTACGGCCTTAAAAAAGAACAACGGAGCCAAAGTAGAGGAACATGTTCCATGTTTGAACAAAGTTCAAAGGCTTAATATCAAACACGGACTTAGAAGAAAAGATAAAGGTAAAAGTAAAGATTTCCCCTGCCCAGCTGTGTCCAACGTTAGAGGCCGATGTTCATCTCCGTTTCTTAGCCGAGGGAGACAGCGTTGTCCAAAGACATTTCAGTGGTCATATGCCGAGGCACATGGAATGCTGTTACCTTCCCACCAAAGTGGTACCTATTTATCTACTTGCATTTGCACGCTTTCAAACTGCTAGGTGGGCAGTAGCTGAGGCAAGTAACGGGAGCTCACCAGGGGTGAAATGCTACCGGTTCAGGCCGGTTTGCCCGAATCAGTAGTAAAAAATGCTGATCTTCAGAACTTTTTCCCTCTTGAAGCCTGCTAGGCCAAAAATTGGGGGGGGGGTGTAGGCGGAGGTGGAGGTCCATTTTTGCTCCTAGGCCAAAAATGGGGGGTGGGGGTGGAAAGAAAGAAAGAAAGAAAGAAAGAAAGAAAGAAAGAAAAAAGAAAGAAGGGAGAAAGAAAGAGAAAGAAAGAGAAAGAAAGAGAGAAAAAGAAAGAAAGGGAGGGAGGGAGGGAAAAAGGAGAGGAAGGAAGGACTACAAACCTGGCACTAGACGCAACTTCAGAAGATAATCCAGGGCTGGAAGGGACCTGGAGGTCATCTAGTCCAACCCTGCTCCAGCAGGACATTGTTAAAGTGAGTTTCTGTCTTTTGATCCCTATTCACATGACTACATAGCCACGCCCACCCAGTCACATGACTCTGCCAAGCCACACCCACCAAGCCGCGCCCACAGAACCGGTAGGAAAACTTTTTAGATTTCACCACTGGAGCTCACCCCATCGCGCAGCACTCAGATCTCGAACCCGGGCTGTCAGCTTTCCAGCTGACAAGCTCATTGTCTTTAACTGCTGAGTCATCGTGCCCTCTGTTTTAGAAGAAGAAAAGAGGCAACTGGTTTTTTACCCCATTTCCTGGAAAGACCAGTTAGCAGAAGAAGGTTCCTCTTCTCCTTCTTTGGACAACTCTTATTCTAAATGTCAATGGCAAGTTTACGCTTTTCTATTTCACAAGCTTGAGAGGGCTAATGCGTGAGAGAGTCTGGAGCAATGGATGCATTTATAAGAGTGTGGTTGGGTGGAAATGACAGATGAATGGGATACAGATTTCTTAGAGGTGGCCCTCAGCTTAATTTTATGAAGCCTTCAGTTCAAACACTAAAAAGAGAGGAGGAAGAGGTGGGATTATCCCCCTCCATTAACCAGTTTAGTGTGTTCTACAAAGAAGCTCCAAAGGGAGAAAAGAGGTTACTTAAAGCTAAGAGGAATTACTAGAAACAGAAAAGGAGATGTAGAAAGAGGAATAATGAGCAGCTCTATTGACTAAGCATTGGCCCAAGTTTAATAGCCAATGGTGAAGTCAAGCTTTAATGCTGCTTTTTCTACCAGGTATTTGTTCATGAATAATTTTAAGTTTTAAGAAGCATTCCCTTGATCTGTATTTATAATGAACAAGAGGTTTAAGTCAGTTCAAACCGTGTTATCAGACAGACTGCTTGTGCCATCACTTTTGTCCAGGGCAAACTCCTGCTGAATGGTTAATCAGTTTAAAATTAATTTTTAAATGTAATTTATGGACAGTCTCTTTATATCTTCATGTGGCTTTGGAATTTGACTACAGGCTGTCTTAGGCATGATGAGATGACTAATGTTAGAGTTCATTTTTTTCCTTGCTGGAGTTTACTTCACAGATGACTGCTTTCCATGCATTTGTCATATTGATTTTACTTCAGAATTTTAATACAAATGGTTTGTGTGCTCTGGATCTATTTATACCTTCTCTGAGGTAAAGCTCAAAGAATGAGGCAGGCTCAAGTAAAGATATGTAGGTTTGTAAATGAATAGAAAATGTTGGGAAGAGGGGCAAGTTTTTACGTGCACACTATAGTGTCTTTGGTATCTGGTAGCCTAACACAGCAAAATATTTCCTCTCTCTCCTGGTTACAATCTTCCAGTACAATGAAGGCTAATGGAATACATTGAAGCAAGAGGTTGCATCCTTTAAAATTTTAATCAGCTAAACCAGTTTCTACAATATCTGCTCTTGAGGCTGCCATCCAACACCTAGATCGATAAAGCCCAGTGAAATAATGGGATTTATTTCTCAGCAAACATGCATAGATGTGGCACTGTAAGATAGGTATTGTTATTGGATTCATCATGCAGGAAAAAAAAATATCATCGTGATTAGAAAAGAGATGTAGCACTGTTCTATATGTTCTTAATTATTGATGCCATGACTTTAAATGTTTACTATATAGGATAAAGTCTGTAAGAATGGTTTGAAAATCATGCATTATTTTACTATTGTAGTAATAATAAAGAAATATTACTTCAATATATTTTAAGGCTGGAAAAGCCTGTTTAAATAAAACATCTTTGAAAGCTTTTTCAAATGTAACTTCAAATATTTTTAAACGAACTTTGTGTTTTAGAGCGTATTACTTTTCAATTTTTAGCCAGAGCCTTTTGCTTGAGATAGTTTGGGATCAATTATTTCCCCCCCCCTTAATGAGGATTTAAAATGTATTTCTCTCTCATAGTCCCTTAAGACACTACACTCCTCATGTCCCTTCTACCAGAGGAGAAATAGGGCCCAGTCACCATTTTTACATGTTTGATTCTGTACTCTTTAGCCGTTCCAGTTATAAAGTCTAGTTTTCTATAATCTCATGTAAATTTTGTCAATGTTGTGGTTGACAACATGGTCAGGGACTGAAATCTGCCTATTCCTATTGGCCAGTTCTGGTTGCTGCAAATGTGCCTCTCTCCTCCAGTCACTGGGCCCTGCCCTCTATGGCCATGTCTGCAGATGGAATGGGACAACTCGATGCAGCCAACTCACCACAGCCAACTTGGCTCAGGACAACTCACCACGGCCAACCTGGCTCAGGACAACTCACCACGGCCAACTCGCCGCAGGCTAACCAACCACAGGACAATTTAACAATTCAATTTAATTATTTAAATTTTTTTTAAAAAATTAATCGTTGCCATTCACATTTCATTCTGTCCCTCCTTTTGCATCCTTTCTTTAATGATTCTAATCCACCATTTCTTTGATATTACTGTAACTCTTGTCCCACAGCGAGTTGTTCCATGGTGAGTTGGCCACAAGAAGTTGGCCGTGGCGAGTTGGCCATGGCGAATTATCCTAGACCTGTCTGCAGAGGCTCGGCCTGCATAATACATGGCCGGTGCTTTCAGAAGTGCTTGTCTGATCTTACAGGGGCTCCTCATATGTACAGGGCATTTTGAAAGAATGTTAGTTCTGTTCTTGAAATGCTGTTTTCTAAAATCTCACTAGCCCTACGCTGCAGAGAGGACAAATTTAATACCAGAGAGAGAGAGAGAGAGAGAGAGAGAGAGAGAGAGAGAGAGAGAGAGAGAGAGAGAGAAAGGTTCTCTTACTTACTTCTTGCTGATTCTGTCATTAATGAGTGTATAACAGGTTTCCCACTGGTCCTGCAGACAAGGAACTTTGCATGGCTGTACTTTTTACTATTTTCATTTGTTGTAGTCTGGGTTAGTTCACCTACTCCAGAGGCTACATCTGGGTACAACCAGGCACAACCTTTCATTGCCAACACAATAATCCCCTTGCAGCATTAGTTGAGGATGGACATCACTTGTTATCAATCACTCTCTCTCTCTCTCACTTCATCCTGCAGTCATCCTTCACACCTGTGACTTGTTGAGCAGGTTATTTTTAGCCATGGTTTTAGTGCTCTTTTAGAAGAGCACTAGACTAGACTCTTGTTCAGAAATAGCCCAGCTGGCAGGCATGGAGCACTTTGTGCTTGCACATTGTTAGTTTGGCAAATTGATAAGTGGTTAAATCAAAGTGGTTAAACCTGTTTCTATTCAGCCCATTTCCATCCCACAACATGTTAAGGAAAACAATTTGTAGTTGTTTTTCCAGGCAGCAGGAGACACTAAGTGAGAGAGGAAATTAAGCTGAAGAATCTATCAATTGCTATTCTTAACTGGATCCACATTAAAATATTAAGGACTAGCTGATACCCATTCTATGAAACTGTGTGATGGGGCTTGATAAATTGACACTTAAAGCTTTAAAATTAATGAGTAGTTAAAAAGGGGACTGTATTATTTCGTTAGAGATGGTAAGCTAAGTTTCTGTTACAGATGAAGACATTATTTGCATAGCATAGACTTTAAATTCGTCCCTCAGATGAGTTGCTCAGGACCTCCCTGTAAACAACATTCCTGGTTTTGCTCTCTGGCTGGAGGATGACCAGGCTGTCAGGTGAACTGACTCTGGAGCATGCCACATAGAACTGGCCATGGGTGAAACAGGCAGTTTCCCTTACTTGTGTTTTCCTAATCACATCTGTAAATCTTTTCCTCCATTTTTTGCCTCTTTTCCCTTTAACTGGTGTTACAGTAGAAGGTACAGATTCGTCTGAACTGAGGAAGAAAATAATGGGGGGGGGGGATCTGTCTCTGCCTACCAGCATCCATCGGTACTCATCTGGCTAGCGTGGCTTAGCTCAACTGTTCTGTAGTAAAGCTGTTTGCTGCTGTGAAAGAAAAAGCGAAACATAAACTCCTCTGCTTGTGTTTTGCATTTGGATCAGATTTCTTTTCAGGTGGGGAGGGGGAGTAGAACTCCTTAGCATCAGAGCTTGTTAATATTAATATAAGAAATACTCATGCTCCGATGGTCATTTCGAAAAATCCTTTCTTAGTGAGCACCTAGAAGCCAAGAGGAACATACGTGGCAACTTTCAAGTTTGTAGGCTTTACGGTTCTGGAGATTTCGTGATTAATGCGTGAGTGGTTTTCGCTTTTATATATATAGATATCCCCACTCACCAGTCTCATTATTAAAGGAATTGGCGGCGAGGGCAGCACAATTTATTTTATTTATTTTATTTTATTTTATTTGTTTGTTTGTCAAACATGTACAAGATAGCAGGTATAGGTATAAACATAAACATAATCAAGGTGAATACAGATAGATGAGGACAATAGGACAGTAGGACAGGGACGGTAGGCACGCTGGTGCGCTTATGCACGCCCCTTACAGACCTCTTAGGAATGGGGTGAGGTCGACAGTAGACAGTCTAAGGTTAAAGTTTTTTGGATTTGGGGAAGAAACCACAGAGTCAGGTAGTGAATTCCAGGCATTGATCACCCTGTTGCTGAAGTCGTATTTTCTGCAGTTGAGTTTGGAGCGGTTTACATTAAGTTTGTATCTATTGTGTGCTCGTGTATTGTTGTGGTTGAAGCTGAAGTAGTCATTGACATAAATGAAGTAAATGAAGTAGTCATTTCATAAATGAAGTAGTCATTTATGCCTGCCTACTCTTCTGTTGGCTCACTGAAGGAAAATAGTGCAGCCCTCTGGCTGTGCCCTTGTTGCAAACCTACTGAGCAGTTATGTAAGGCCTGTGTTGGGTTGGTGAATCACAAATTATGCAGCTACAGGAGATAACCCTTGGACCTTCAGGATACTGTTATCAGATCCATGAAAGTTAATTAGGTATTAAAAACCAACTAATGTCACCTTTCTGTGTTGAATTTCTATCAGGCACTTCAACAATACGTCTGCCTTTGTGTTAAAAATGAGTAAAAAGCGACTCTCTTAGATTTCAAAAAATTAGATTGGTGATGTACAGTAGAACAGAACTTTAATACTCTGTGTTTTCCAAGCACACCTTTGAAGCAGGAAGGCATAGCACTACAATTATTTCAATGTAGTTTTCATGGAAGACGTGGTGGTATTTTCATAGCTTTGACCTTTTAAAGTGAGGATGGGATATTTATCTTCCCTAACCTAAACTGCCGTCAGCAAGGTGTCCCCGGCTCTGAAGCTTTTTGCAATCTGACAAAGGCTGTTTCTCGACATGTCACTTCTTGTTATCTACTTCATCTTCTTGACATGTGACACATTTGTCAGCTCACATTCTTTTCAGTTCTCCCTTTGCTTTCCCTGTTACAGGTGGGAGATTCTAGCAGTTTGCAGAACGTAGAATAATTCATATTTTGTAGTAGTTTAATGGGTTTTCTCGAGATAAAATTCCTTGCTTAGGATATGCTTGCTTTTCACTCCCAAACTGCATTAGAATGAACGCAGGTTTCTAAAAATGTCTTTTACTCTGTTTCTGATCTGTTCCCAAATTCACCTTATTTCAATTTCCACATGTAACTTTTCTCAAATGAAGCCTTTCCTGAAATGACACCTTCCAGATGTGTTGAGACTCTTCTATTTATTTTTATTTTATTTATTTATTTGTCAAGCGTATATATGATTACGAACAAAGTATAAACAGAGTATAAACATGTTTGTGAATATATAAGTACAAGCATGGTTATGAGTACAAGAAATTTAACGAGTATTCTAGCCGAGTATTTAACGAGTATTCTCTTCTAGCCACAATGTTTGGAGGATCTCAGGTCGGGGATGCCTGCACATAAGTGACTTTATAGGAGAAGCCAATTTTTATGTAAATACAGATGACAGATGATGATTGGGAAGGCAGGAGAGGAAGAAAGATCCTTATGGACATTGTAGTAACTCTGTGCCACTTCCAACTCTGTGCCTGTACCTGTCATGTTATAAAGGCTTTTCTTCATGTATATATTTAAAATGCTACACTACTGGACTATTAAGAATGAATTGGATGAGATGAAGGGGAGGAATGTTCTGATAGCATTGTGGGCTTCATTGTAGTTCTCATGATTGAGGATATGCCTAGGAATGGATCATGCATATCCTTTCAACACATTGCCAATAGGTTAGTGCCAAAGTTTGTAATGCCAATCATGTTATGAATGAGCGAACAATTAAATGCAAGGCTCCATTTGCAATTAGACTCCATCCTAATAGAAGATCCCACCAAAAATATTGAGTGGCTTCCTCAATTTCTTGTCCACTTTCCTTAATTTTATTCCTAAAATGAGTTATCCTAATCCAAATTTATTTTTCAATGTGGGCAGACCCTTTCTATTTGCCTCTGTTTTTGACCCAGTTCACATAGCCATGAACTGTCATCTAATTTATGTTCAGTCACCCATTTCTCTATGGAGATCTAGTGATTCTATCACAGTGGTCCAAAGGTCTCACAAATATACCTATGGCCAAAGCATGGAGTACCAAGAGTTCCGTTAATTGGTATGGGAAAACAGCCAGGCAGAAAGGACATATAGGAGTTGGAGCAACACATTATCTCAATATTTTTATGCCAATAAATATTCATATCATGAGTTATCATAACAGTAATTGTAGGCCTCATAACTGGAGTTTTAAGTGGGTTCCTTTGGTTGAAGGTACAAAGAGTTGGGCATTTAGATGTTGATTGGATGGGAGTTCAATGTGAGCAATAGATTGCACACCAAAGTTGTCCAAGACTTTCTCATGGTAGACCATGAAGCAATTGCCATAGAAGCAATAGTCAACAACACAGTGCAGATCTGGTTTAGACTAGAGTGTTCCATGTACATTCACTTTCCAGATACCGAAGACTTTCTGAGGCTAATCTCAGCAGACCATGTCCCAGTGTTCTTCTACTATTGGAAGGTCTACCTTTCTTCTGCTAAGAAGGCATCAATCTTATGGCTTTTGGACAAGGCTTTTGCCATGTCATCCTAATAAGGAACACCAGGAGGGTGATCTTAATTATTTTTGAACATGTGGAAAAGGAATCTAAGCTTGGTCACCAAGTTAATAGCCCTTGGGGCTACAGATATATGCTTTTACTCTCAGTTGTTGGAGAAGTGCTTGCACCAAAATTCTCTTTTGGCTACAGGAGTCCGTAGTCTATGGACTACAGCCTTTCAATTATGTTGTTGGAATAAAAAAGGAAATGAGAGAGAGGCAGCTTCAGGCTCCAGAATCAAGTGGGCAGGGAATTCCACATCCTTTTACCATGTCATACTGCAATTGGCACTGAGTCTTAGTAGGAAAATTTCTCAACCCTATTCTTGTGTCTTAAGGGCCTCCATATGTACTCAGCTAGATTAGTGATGGGCAGTGAATTTAAGATTTCTGAAGGAATATAAATCAGTTTTGCTTTGGGATTCCTATAGATCTTAACTCCAGCGACATTTGGAGCTGTTCTATATATTTTGATTTCATTGTATACTTTTTGGATACATTGAACATGTCCAGTGTTATAAAAATATTGTCAAAAATAACATAAAATAATTTGCATTCTAAAAACTGCTTCACAAAATGTGGAGAAGCAGGAATACTGAAGAATCATTCTATTTGTGTTTGAATATAGAAATGTGAATTAGATTAAGTTCATGTTAAATCATTGCACCAAATGGATTTCTTATCCATTTTTAAAAGCTGATTCCCATGATGCTCACAACCAAGATCCATGGATTAGAGGCAAATTCACAGCAGTATGAATTCTATTTAAAGATCAAAATTGCTGGGAAATCACTACCTAACAAATGTTTCTTCCTCTGTCAAGGGCATTTCTCCAATTTCACAAGGAAGATGGAGAGACATTGTTCACGTACAAGGTTGCTCTCAGTATTTTCAGAGTCACAAATCACATTTCATTTATCAGGCCTACTGATGACAGGATATCATCTAATCTCTAGAGAGTCATATTCATTAAAAAGAAATCTTAAGTAATTACAACAATTAATTGACTTGAAACAGTTTCAGATGGTGGAGGTTTACATAATTCATTTTCCAGACAAAATAAGCCTGAAGAAGTCAGAAGAACATGTTATTTAGAGCATTGTAGTTTACCACGGTACCTATAATTTTGAGAATTGATAGATATACAACCATTATTGTGAGGTAAGTGAGACTGTAAATAGACCTCTTTGTAATACAATGCTATGCTATCATAATTATTGTAAAAACCAGTATCATGCATAACACAGTTTTACAAGCCAAAATCATAAATGCAATGGTACGCATAGAAATATATATTATTCAAGAGCATACCACATGGAGAATATTCATGCTGAATAGTAATCATGATTTTGCCCACCTGGGAAAAATTGTTTGTTGCTCCATCACTCCTGCTTTGCTTCTCCTACCGATGAACAAATTTCAATGATTTTGCCTGTGGCTAGTTGACTATTATATAGGTAGCCCTTGATTTACAACCATTCGTTTAACAGTGATTTAAACTTATGAAGGCCTTGGAAAAGTTGATTTATGACCAGTCCTTGAAGTTACATCTGTTGCACCACCATCCTGTCACGTGATTGCAATTCAAGCACTTGGCAACTGGGGAAGCCAGATTTGCTTAATGACTGTACGATTCACTTAAATATGTGATTTGCTTAATGACCATGGTAAACATGGTTGTAAATTCTGGTCTGGTCATGTGATAACTCACTTAACAATGGCATCACTTAGCGACCAAAATTCCGATCCCACTTGTGGTTGTGAGTTGAGGATTACCTGTATGTAAAGAATTACAGCTTAACGTTGAAGATAAAGGTGCCAAATTTCTTAGCATTTGATTTTGTATTATATAAGAAGCCGGTTGCTTTTACTGAATTATATTATATCTTAAATTTGGGAGGCTATATCAGCTGAGCACAATTCATTACAGAATGTAGGTATGCTTAAAGCCATTGCTTTCTATAGTTTTCATTAGACCTAATTTGGCATTACAAACCAGTTTGGTGTAGTGGTTAAGGTATCAGGTTAGAAATTAGGAGACTGAGTTTTAGTCCTGCCTTAAGTGTGAAACCAACATGGTATTTTTTGGGGCAGTCACTCTCTTTCAGCCCTAGGAAGAAGGCAACAATAGTACACCACTTTTGAAAATCTTGCCAAGAAAACTACAGGGACTAATCCAGGCAATTACCAGGACCAGAGTAGAGTAGAGTAGAGTAGAGGAGAGTAGAGGAGAGGAGAGGAGAGGAGAGGAGAGGAGAGGCAAGGAGAGGCAAGGAGAGGCAAGGAGAGGCATCATCACTAATTTAGTATAGGACTATCTGAGGTATATCCATAGTACAGAAAACTGGTAACATTAAACTATATTAATGGTCAGATAAACAGAAATCTTTGTAGTGAAGAAATAAATTCAGGGTGATATGAAAGGGTTGCCTATGGCATATAATTTTAATGGCTTTCTTTTCTTTCTTTTTTTTATTATAATTTTTTAATTTTTTAATATAGTAATTTCATCTTCAGTTAAACAGTGTGTCGTCCGGGTACGAATATCTTTGTAAAATAATAATAAAGATTTACAACAATATTCATTACATTAATATTAATTCTATAATATTAAAATAATAATATTAAACATAATAATCATATTTGCTTCTCTCTCTTAACATATCTCTGTTTCTAACTTCCGTTTTTATTATCTAACCATTGATAAAATAAGCCCCATGTCATGTAATATTCAGTTTGTTCTTTTTCCTTAATTGCTAGCATTAGTCTGTTCATTTCTGCACGTTCTAATATTTTCCTGATCACATTCTCATCTGTGGGGATCTCTTCACTTTTCCAATTTTGTGCAAATACGATTCTAGCTGCAGTTAATATATGAATAATTAGATATGCATTCCCCTTACTATATTTGTCAGGTAAAATTCCCAACAAGAATATTTCTGGCTTTATTAATGGCTTTCTTTTCATTTCCAATGATTTTTATTTATTTATTTATTTTGTCAAACGTGTATATGATTACAGATAAAGTATAAACATGATTGTGAGAATAATAATAATAAGAAGTACAAGCATGGTTATGAGTACATGATACTTTACGAGTACGACGTTAGGACAGGGACGGTACTTTGTGTATATAATAGCAATAGCAATAGCACTTAGACTTATATACCGCTTTATAGTGCTTTACAGCCCTCTCTAAGCGGTTCACAGAGTCAGCATATTGCCCCCAACAATCTGGGTCCTCATTTTACCCACCTTGGAAGGATGGAAGGCTGAGTCAACCTTGAGCCGGTGAGATTTGAACCGCTGAACTGCAGCTAGCAGTCAGCTGAAGTAGCCTGCAGTACTGCACTCTAACCACTGCGCCACTTGAACCACAGTTCAAAGTGAGAATCTATAGTTGAGGGATGTCGGGTTAAAGGAAAAATGATTGCTTCAGGTCCTGGAGAACTATGTTATTAAGGGTAGACATTAGTCATCCATATGATAATAACATGGCTTATAGTCCATCATTTAATTTGCATAAATACTGAGATAAGCAAATAATTATACCCCAAACTTTACATAACTCTTTGAGTCAATTTTCTACCTGGATATTCTCCAGGTGTGTGTTACAATTGTTTGCAAAATTTTTAGTCAATATGGCCATGGAGTGAAATTGGGTGTTTCAATGTGAGCAATTACATTATTCTGTTCACAGGTGTACACTAGGGAGGATAGAAGCAAAATTATTTCTGAGCTTACTCCGGTCCATCTGATAGATGGAAATGGACAACATGTAAGTTGGGTCACTAATGAATGTATTGTGTCTCACCTACAGAAATCCCAATCTAAAAATGCCAACATCTGGACCACATTCCAACCACAAAATCAGGGAAGATGCTTTTGGAGAAGGGATCGCTGTCGATGAACCTCAGTGATTTGAATATTTTTACCCCTGCCATTGCTCATTAAAAAAAAATGTCTTCTAATAACATTAAAGGGGCTTCTTTGGGAAATTTTGACCTAAGCTGGCTTAATGGTCAGCCAGTGGGTTCTTCTTATCTCATTTCACAGTTGAGCAGGGCATTGCACGATAAATCAAATCATGCTAAATGGCTTCATCTAATTAACTAGGTCAACTTATAATGTATATGTACAGGTTTATACTTTCATTGATTCATGTTTGATTTAAGAAATAATTTTTCAGTTTTACATTGGCAATAAGTGCCTGCACAGGGCGAGTGCTATCAGAGGAAAGAAAGAAAGTAGACAAGTTCTCCTGCTCTAACTCTCCTTTTTTCCCATTGAAGAAAGAAGAGCAGGTTGAGCAAGGGGAAGCTAGGGAGGAAACACAGGGTAACTTACAGCAATCTCTTCATCTGCATTTTCCCAATAATGTTTTAGTGATGTTTGCTAATGTATCATTCATTAACCATCAGCCACTATAAAAAACATAATCTATCTCGCAAAGTGGACATTATTATCGCATTAAATCATTTTACAATATACCTGAACGGTTCCACATGATGGGCCTGGCTTGACTGCACTCCGCTGCCTCGAGGGCAAACTCGTCAACAGTAATGAGATACGCGGTCTGTCTGTGATGAATATGATATTACTCGTGTCAGTGGCTGTGGTCGGCACCCAGAATATTCCTTCTTGTGGGTTCCTTCCACTCCCTCTTTTCCCCACCACTCCTCCACCCCCTGCAAAGGGACTCGGCCAAAGCACTATTAACTGAGTAAATGAAGCTCTGAGGCTCACAGAGTGTGTTCATTAGTTGACAGGATTGTGACTAATCCTGTTTTTTTTTCTTGCAGGACAAAACAATGCATGTTTTTGCAACTTCTAGGCAGTATGGCCAAATGCACATAGCACATTCTGTTCTTTAATTTTTAAATTCCATTCCCTCCACCCCCATATAGACTATTTTTTTAATCCCTTGAAGGTGATTAAAATCAGCTTCCCAACTGCACCAGAGAAGCAAAAGCAAACGACGCAAGAAGGAAAACCGGTGGTGGAAAATGAACCTTAAGGATTAAAATCTGGAAAGCAGATTTAAAACAGGATTTATAACACCTTGTAAAGTCAGACGCTTAGCTTCTTTTATTCATCCTTAACTACAATGGTAATATGTAAAAAAAATGCATGAAACAAATGATCTTTTTTTCCTTGGGAAATGTGGAGTAGACTAGGACTGCAAACATTCTCATTTCTAGGAATATGATAATAATGATTATCCTAATAGTAATGATGTCCAGGATATTAAAATTAAGGATTTATGAATCAATATAAGGATGTGCCAGTGCCATTGTATATCCATGCACATATTAATTATTCCTATCATTTTTTTCAACAAATCTTTAAAAAAGTGATCCCCAAATGAGTTTATATAGATATGGGAATACAGGTAGTCCTTGACTTACAACAGTTTGTTTAATGACTGCTCAAAGTTACAATGGCACTGAAAAAAGTGACTTACTGTATTTTTTGGAGTATAAGACGCACTTCCCCCCCCCCAAAGAGGGTGGAAATGTTGGTGCATCTTATACACCGAATACAGCCATTTTTGGCCTCCCGAAGCCCCACCCCGCATGAAAATGGGTGTGCAGAGGGTTTGGGAGGTCTGCAGAGTGCTCCTGGGGGCTGGGGGAGGGCAAAAACTTTTTTTTCTTACTTACCCCTTTGAAATCTTGGTGCGTCTTATACACCGGTGCGTCTTATAGTCCGAAAAATACGGTATGACCATTTTTCAGACTTACAGCCATGGCAGCATCCCCATGGTCACGTGATCAATATTCAGATGCTTGGCAGGTGACTCATAGTTATGACAGTTGCAGTGTCCCAGGGTCATGTGATCTCCTTTTGCGACTTTGTGACAGGCAAAGTCAATGGGGAAGCCCGATTCACTTAATAATTGTGTTACTAACTTAACAACTGCCAGTGATTCACTTAACAACAGTGGCAAGAAAGATTGTAAAATGGGGCAAAGCTCACTTAACAAATGTCACACTTAGCATCAGAAATTTTGGGCTCAATTCTGGTTGTAAGATGAGGACTATGCAACTACGTACATCTCTTCTACCCTTAAGACAGCATCATTTATGCTGTCAGATGCAGCTACACTTCTTGTCTGTGCAAAACTGTAATGAGCACTTTATTTCAGTATAACTGTGTCTAATACGTATTGTTTTTCTTTCTGAGACATAGGTGGATTTTGAACATTACTTTCACAAATTCATGCTGTTTTATATGCAGGTTTCCCAAATAAATGGTGTTTGTAATGAAATTTTCCAGCAAAGAATGACAGATGTCACTAGGCTCCATTTGCTGCTACCATCTGTATTAGAGTAGAATTTAGTTAAATGGAATCAGAATATTTTTCTATAGGAAGAAAACTATAACATTTTATTTTATTTTATTATTTTATTTTATTATTTTATTTTATTTATTTTATTTTATTATTTTATTTATTTTATTTTCTGCCTTGTATAAATTAAAAAGGTCCAGAACACAGTCATACCTAAAAATGGTTGGGAAGCCACTGCCATTGTTTCAAAATGATGGAGATGCAATCAAACCATCCAGTCCTGATCAACAATCTGTGTATTTTGCACCAGCTAAAACGTCCAAACCTGACTTAAAAAAGCAGTGCTACCTACAACCAATCATTACGGTAATTTAAATGGGACATTATCTGGGCATACAGTATTGCAGCCAGGCTACCTTTGTGAAGAACAGATACCGTTAGCATATATATCACTGAAGATGGGGAGAGGAAAATGTATATCATGGCATCTGCTTTGAACTTCCAAGGCAAAGTCAACTCTGTGGTAATAGCATCCCAGAATGGCAAATCCATTCCTTATGGAGATATTTTATTTTATATTTTATTTATTGTATTTTATTTTATTTATTGTATTTAATTATTTATTAAATTTATTCTCTTCCATCCTTTATTTCAGTGAATCAAGGATGAGCCTGCCTAGGTCTCTGTCGCGTTTCCTAGCTTGCTTTTTAATTCTACCAAAGTTTTAAAATAATAATAATTTATTACATTTATATGCTGACTGGCTTCCAGCAACGTGTGATGCTTGATTCAAAAGAATGGCTTGATCCAAAAAATAATATTTTTTAAGGGTCAATAATACTTTTTCATTTGATCTGACAGTGGCCTTAACTTTTTTTTAAAGTTATAGTTGCTCTGAACAACTACTGAGTTCAGCTCCTGTTTTTTCTTGGGTCTTTGACCAGCATAAAATAAGATACAGAGACAATAAAATTAACAATTGTCACATCAAGAGCAAGCTATGCCTAAAAAGTAGAAAAACGGTAACTATAAAACGAGAGGGTAATAACATGGGAATTAAAACTATAAAACTAGAATCTGCTAATTGTTACAGAGTTAATTATAATCAGAACTAAAATTTAATTAGAAATAAAAAATGGCAAATCTTTATTGTGTACTATAAAAAAGGAGTGAAATACAATATATAAGATAATATATGGCGCTATCTTAAAAAAATGAAAGTACAAGTTGAAAATGCATCTGTCTCGAAAAACTTAATGTATTAGTAGATGCTGTTACATCTTGAAAAAAATCGGATTCCCCCATAGTAACGTGTGTGCATGTATACATGTACACACACAGAATCAAACATATCCTCTGCAATGTCATGTGTGTGCATGTATACATGTACACACACCAGTGGTGGGATTAAATTATTTTTACTATCGGTTCTGTGGGCGTGGCTTGGTGGGCATGGCTTGGTGGGCATGGCAGGGGAAGGCTACTGCAAAATCTCCATTCCCTCCCCACTCCAGGGGAAGGATACTGCCACTGTAAAATCTCCATTCCCTCCCCATTCCAGGGGAAGGATACTGCAAAATCCCCATTTCTTCCCGATCAGCTGGGAGTCGGGAGGCAGAGAATAGATGGAGGCGGGGCCAGTCAGAGGTGGTATTTACCGGTTCTCCGAACTACTCAACATTTCCGCTACCGGTTCTCCAGAACTGGTCAGAACCTGCTGAAACCCACCTCTGACACACACAGAATCAAACATCTCCTCTGCAATGTACAATTTACAGCCCCATATCTTGTTGCAATGAAGTGGAAGTAAAACCTATCATTGTTTTGGCACTCCAAAACCTTCAAATCATTTTGAAAGCTGCGCATAAGTGTCTCCACCATTGTCATCTTTGCAATATTGAGCATATCAATACAGGTAGTCGTAGTCCTCGATTTACAACCACAATGGAACCTAAAATTTATGTTGCTAAGTGAGACAGTTGTTAAGTGAGTTTTGCCCCATTTTACAACTTCCTTGCCACAGCTGTTAAGTGAATCACTGCAGTTGTTAAGTTAGTAACACGGTGGTTAAGTGAGTCTGGCTTCCTCATTGACTTTGCTTGTCAGAAGGTCGCAAAAGGGGATCACGTGACCCCTGGACTCTGCAACCGTCATAAATATGAACCAGCTGGCAAACATACAAATTTTGATTACGTGACCATGGGGATACTGCAATGGTCGTAAGTGTGAAAAATGGTTATAAGTCACTTTTTTCAGCGCTGTTATAACTTTAAGTGGTCACTAAATGAATGGTTGTAAGTCAAAAACTACCCGTATTCAATATTCTCCATGCATTTCGGTCTTCCAAATGAAAAAGCACATGCCTCATTTTCCAGTGTGAAAGGCCTAGAACTTGATTTTTAGAATCAGCTGAGACAGCTGTTAATTGGGTTATCTGGAGATGAGCTATTGCAGATCTATTTTCTTAGGGGTTATATGTGGAGAAAGGTCTGAATATGTGCTTTAAGCACTAGCAAATTTTCAAGCATAATTGTTTACTGCACTGCACACACTACATATAACCATCACCAATGGAACAATTCTAATAAAATTACCCAGAAATAGATTGTCCTGGCCTTAATTTCCCAAATCCCTCCCCCCAAGGACCCGGGCTGAATGTCCAATCCCCAACCCCCCAGGATGTCATGTGGGGTGCATCTTCAGGTGGAGCCATCCATCTGGTATGCCAGGACGGTTGACCTGGAGCTGGCTGTAAACAAGTCCATTCAGCTGCGCAGTAGATGATGAGAACTTTCCTCCCTTCTCCTCCCTAATCAGACATACAAGGGGACATCTCCTCCAGCACTGTTCCCCCCCTCCAAATACCTAAGCCTCCCCCCTCCCCCTGTTTCTATGGCAGCCAATAGCAAGCAAGCAGCATGGAGGCCGACAACTGCAGAAGTTGCTGTGTGAACACAACAAGTATATTCTGGAACTTAAAATAGGAAGCCTTTTGGAGAGCACCGAGGTCATTTCAATTCCCCCACGACTACAGAAGTGGCTGTTCTCATTGTCGGCCAGGATTTTGAGAAGAGAGATATCGTTCTCCACAGCAGAGACAACAGGTTGTTACGAATCAGTGAGACACACTGTGCCTATGATGCTCTCCAGTACCCTCTGATGTTCTGCCGTGGAGAAGATGGCTATTACATCAATATACCTCAGTGCGACCCAAACACCAAGGTTCCTCTCAAGAAGATCGTGTCTGCTGCTGACTTTTACAGCTACAGGATAATGGAGCGTGATGGCAAAGAATGCTACCTACTGCTGTTCCGCAACCTTCTCAATCAATTTCTGGTTGATATGTATGCGGAAATTGAGAGTGAAAGACTCAATTGGATTCGTAACAACCAAAAAAAGCTGAGAAGTGAGGAGTATGTGCACCTGAAGGAAGCCATGACAAGAACTGACAGGCAGTTATCACAGCCTGGCAAGATGGTTGTGTGCCCGATCACATAGTTTCATAGCGAAGCACGGGTATCCAGCTAGTGCATATATACGGGAGAATATTTTTCTATACAAAGTGACAAGGTATAATCTATGGAGAAACTCTAAAAGTCAACCAAGTTCAAAATCACTCATTAATCCAAGTGAAGCAAATGAAATCATAGGGGAATTTGTAAAATTCAGTTTCCTTAAGCAGCATATTTTCGTCCTATCCAGCCATCATTAAAATATATCTTAGGCATTCCAATCTTTTATTGAAGTTCATTCTCCCATTGGATCTCCATAATGATTCATCATGTTAAAAGTCTTCAGGACTCTTCAGAGTATTCATAAATATCCATCTTAAAAGATATACAGTACATGTATATATGTTTAGAAGAGAGGAAAGGGGATGGTGGTTGAAAGAAAAACCAGTGTCACTTTTAAAAAGTTTTGCAAATTTTCCAGCATTTTTTTTGCTAGACAAATTAAAATTTTAAAAATCTAGAACGTACAACTAGCAGGAAACTACTTGTATATTCCAGATTGCATGTTCTAGATTGACACATTCTATAGTCAGTGCTGGCCCAAGGCATTTTATGCTTGGAGTAGAACACCATCCACTGCTTTTTGGAGAGGATAACACTTGAAAAAATTCTTGTTGTATTGTTCAGAAACTGCTTTTGCTTTGCCTATCCTCTCTGCTGCATATCAGGGCAAGCACTGGCTGCACTTGTCATTAAAACAGATTCTAGTTCTGCATTATGAGAACAGAAAGACAGCTTATGTTGAATCTTGGAGTTGTGTGGGTGGGAATCAAACTGAATTCCCCCCCCCCCGTAGATGAGAACTGAGAAGTGCAACAGTAGATAGATGATTACTGCATGTAACAGACCTTCAGTTCTAATTTGTCTGTGATTTTAGGTTTCTTAAATCACAGGGAAAAAAGCTCTTATGCCATATGTTCCCTGAAGCAAGGACGAATCATAGTGTAAATTAGTCATTTTTATATAAATATTTTGTATATATTTGACAAGATGCAATTCATGCTATCTCTCCATGATAGTCCTTGTGCACCGAGAGAATGAATTTAACATTTGATTAACCAGAGCAGTTTATAATAAGAAAAGAGGACTTTAAATTAGAAATTAATTTAGATAATTTGTCATCTCTTACCACTGTCTTCCCCTGCCTTTCCCTACCAGCAATATGCTAATGCATCCTGTAAAGTAATTGTCAGCCACAATTGCATATCATTCTGCCAATGGAAGCCCAAAATCTAATTAATGCTACAGCAGCAGGAACATCTGGTCTTTCTTCTGGATACTGATGAGGAACACCTAGGAAAAGGTGATGACAACCTTGAAATGGCTGTGTTCCTTGAGCGTGAAAAAGAAAAAGATAGAAAGCAGGTACACCAACAAGTACAGGAACATATGTGCAAATGTCATTTATCTACAAAGTGAATTGACAGCAAAGCTTATTATGTTGCACTTACGCATAAGTAAATTGTCTCATTTTCATCCTCCAAAAAACAATGGAATGACAAATCAATTAATTGGCAGTGGATTAAAATATTAGAGATAGACTAAATAGATAGATAGATAGATAGATAGATAGATAGATAGATAGATAGATAGATAGATAGATAGATAGATAGAGTTCCATTAACAACAGCAAATATTATACTGATTTAAAAAATAAATTATGTCTGTTGAATACTTATGGATCCATGAGCCTTAGAAGACACAGCCCTTACATACAGCCCTGGTCAACCAGGAATAGTTTTGAGCAAGTAGCTTTTTGGGTTTGATTGTTTATATGTTCATCATGGCGTGGCGTGAACAATTGTGGTGTACTTTAGAAACAGAAAATCATGTTTTTCTAGTGGTACAACAAGCACAGAGAGACCAGATTTGTGTATCACATTAAACCATTTGTTCATTTGTGGCTTAGTATAGTACCGTGATGGCGAACCTATGGCACGTGTGCCACAGGTGGCATGCGGAGCCATATCTGAGGGCACGTGAGGTGTTGCCCTATGTCAGCTCCAGCGCACATGTGCGCGCTGGCCAGCTGATTTTCGGCCTTCCGGAGGGCGGGCGGGAGGTCGTTTTCGCCTTCCCCAGGCTTCAGGAAAGCCTCTGGAGCCTGTGGATGGCGAAAAACAGACCCAACGGCCCAACCGGAAGTTCGGAAACTTCCCATTGGAAAAACCAAAGGACCAGGTTAGGAACAGATTATCATGGAGCAAAACCTAACAATTTGATTGCTAGGACTGGCACATACTGTAATACTTAATCAAATCATGGTTTACGATTTAGCAAATAAACCAGCCAATTATATCTTATTCAGCACACCATGTTTAAATAAATTATGCCTTATTGACCTATCCATACATTTTCTGGACTCTCAACTATTTGCCACACTTCTGAATGACTAAACGTAAAAGCCATGTCTGCCACAGAAGAGTCGAACCTCTGCAAATGAGTCATCTAGAATAGGGCAAAATAATGCTAGAATAAACAGAGCTGAAGAAGCTTCTTGGATGAGAAGCAAAACATCTTCAAAGAAAAGAAGGAAGTCCACTTGCCTCTTGAAAAAGCACCTTTGGGACAACCAGGACCTGGATGACTGAGAATCTCCATAGACAGCTAGGATAAACAGAATTAATTTCTCCATTGCTCTATGGACTACTTAATCTATAATCTGTAAAATTATGCAGTAGGAGATGAAATAATTCAAAGCATTATAAGTTAACCATTGGACTATAAATAAACAGAAAAAAATGCTAGATATCCTAAATATTCCATACTTCTACATGTTAAGGTTACCTTTTTGTTTAAATTAAATGAACTTTCTCCATGTTGGAAGTATTTTTCGATCTAAACTAAGTAAATGATTACTTAAACAAATAAGCAAATGATTTAAAAAGTAATTAAGTAACATTGACTAATGTGCAGAGATCTACATGAAAATCAGGAGTATTATTTATTTATTTATTTATTTATTATATTTGTATGCCGCCCAACTCCCAAAGGACTCTGGGCGGCTTAACAACAGCAAATAAACATTAAAAATATAGAAAAAAAGCATTATAAAACATCTTAAACAATTATAAAACATTAAACATTAAAACAATTTAAAACTCATGCATATCACATCATGGCCGGATCTCGAAGATTACAACCGCGAGATCACGGCCTCAGGCCTGCCGGAAAAGCCAGGTCTTTACTGCTTTTCGGAAGGCCAATGGGGGGGGGGGGGTCCGGCTAGAAAAAAAGCATTATAAAACATCTTAAACAATTATAAAACATTAAACATTAAAACAATTTAAAACTCATGCATATCACATCATGGCCGAATCTCGAAGATTACAACCGTGAGATCACGGCCCCAGGCCTGCCGGAAAAGCCAGGTCTTTACTGCTTTTCGGAAGGCCAATAGGGTGGGGGTGGTCCGGATCTCAGGAGGTAACTGGTTCCAGAGAGCTGGGGCAGCCACAGAGAAGGCCCTCCCCTGCGGGCCTGCCAGCCGACACTGTTTAGCTGACAGGACCTGGAGGAGACCAACTCTGTGGGATCTTACCGGTTGCTGGGAGCTATGAGGTAGAAGGCGGTCTCGAAGATAGCCTGGTCCTGAGCCATATGAGC
>QLTV01000377.1:503792-523547 GCA_003457575.1 Thermophis baileyi
GGCGAGAAGACCGAGCCCTGAGGTACCTCACAAACGAGGGGTCTAGGGGTCGACCTCTGTCCTCCTGCTAACACCGACTGAGATCGACCAGAGAGATAGGAGGAGAACCACCATAACACGGTGCCCCCTAGCCCCAACTCTCTTAGTCGTTCCAGAAGGATACCATGGTCAATGGTATCGAAAGCTGCTGAGAGGTCAAGTAGCACCAAGATAGAGGAATAACCCCCATCTCGGGCTTGCCAGAGATCATCCATCAGCGTGACCAAAGCAGTTTCCGTGCTGTAGCCNATGAAAATGTGCCGCTCAAACACTATTTTTTTCCGAACAAAAAGAAAAAAAATTAGAGGGAACATTGCTCCCACTCCCACCTCCCTTAGTCGGCCCAGAAGGATACCATTGTCAATGGTATTGAAAGCCGCTGAGAGGTCAAGTAGCACCAAGATAGAGGAATAACCCCCATCTCGGGCTTGCCAGAGATCATCCATCAGCGTGACCAAAGCAGTTTCCGTGCTGTAGCCAGGCCTGAAGCCAGATTGAAAAGGGTCCAGATAGGAGTAGATCTACCATGAGCCGCAAAGATCTAGTGATTGCTCAATGACAGCAGAGAAGGACAAACAACTTTGCAAGTAGGTTTCTTAGGTCGAATATATTTGTTTATTTGTATCCTGATTTTATTAGTACTAGACTAGGTGAACTGTTGTTGAGCCGCGGTGGCGCAGTGGTTAGAGTGCAGTACTGCAAGCTACTTCTGCTAATCACCAGCTGCCAGCAGTTTGGCAGATCGAATCTCACCAGGCTCAAGGTTGACTCAGCCTTCCATCCTTTTGAGGTCGATAAAATGAGGACCCAGATTGTTGGAGGCAACATGCTGACTCTGTAAACCGCTTAGAGAGGGCTGTAAAGCACTGTAAAGCGGTATATAAGTCTAAGTGCTATTGCTATTGCTATAAGTCTAAGTGCTATGGCTATTGCTATTCGCTCTCCATAGAGATGGTGAACAGAGTTGACTTGGTAAACCACTGCTAGTCATCTCATAGTTGGCATTCAGAGCTGCTGGCAGAAACTTTAGCACATTTCTGCATCCCAAAGGGGATTTATTGTTTTATGGATCATCTTTGAGTAGGTACTTCATCAAAGCAAAGCACCCCTTCAAATATATGCATAGCATATATAGAATGAATGCATACATATTGAGAGCCAGTTGGGGTAGTGGTTAAGGCACCAGGCTAGAAACTCAAAGACCATGAGTTCTAATCCTGCCTTGGGCACGAAGTCAGCTGGATGACCTTGGGTTATACACCTACACATGGGGAATATTTAGGAAATTGAAGTTTGGCAACTTCTGAGTGCAGGAGGCTTATATAATTGATATAAAGAAGCTAAATAAATACTGCAGAAGAAAAGAGAGATTTGGATTAAGCTCTTTTTGATGTGCTAGGGAGATGTAATCCATGTTTAAGCATGCCAGAAATAAGTTCCACAAACTTCCAAACAAATAAATAAATTCCACCAAATAAAAGTGAGCAAGACTTCAAATGGGATATATATATATATTCTTTGTTTCACCATTGTATTTTGTTCTAGAGAAAAACCTGAACCCTCAGCAGATTCCTTTTATGTTAAGGTTTCCATCAATTCAGTGTGAATGACAAACGGGAATGAGAGAACACAACTCAGCACCCCAAATTGTGTTTAATTGCCTGTTTTTTTTATCCTGAATCATCATAACTGTTTAAGAGCCTCCAGGCAACCTAATTATTATGTCACAGGGGATTTCTTATATTAATGTTGCTGCATTTCTTCACTGCCCTGGAAACCAAATGGTGATTTTTGTTACTGTTTGTGTGAAGGTGGGGGCTAGCAAAACTTGCAGATGTTCAAGGGGTTGGAAGCTCACATTTAACTCTGACTGCCTGATGCTCATGGATCTTTGTTGGTTGAATACTTAATCTGTTCTGCCTTTCCCCCCCAGCACCATAACATGTGTGAAGTCACTCATCAACAGTGTGGCAACTAAATGATTTGGAATTTGGGAAGGTGCTTAAGGGGAAGCCTGTATCTTATCAACAGAGGACCAGCTTTGTTTGATTATCAACGTTGATTATGTTGATATCAGGAATCTAACTCATCAACCAAAAAAAAAAATGCAGTAAAACAAATAAAACATTAAAAAAAACCATGATATAAGCCTAGTAATGAATATTAGTGAGCATACATGTTATAGATTATTAAACTTATAATCTTTTTTTATTATTATTATTTTGGGAAGGAAGGATACTTCACCATATAGAGGGCCGTGGTGGTGCAGCGGTTAGAATGCAGTATCGCAGGCTAATTCTGCCGACTGCCAGGAGTTCGATACTCACCGGCTCAAGGTTGACTCAGCCTTCCATCCTTCCGAGATCAGTAAAATGAGGACCCAGATTGTTGAGGGCAATATGCTGACTCTGTAAAAACACTTAGAGAGGGTCGTAAAGCGCTATGGAGGGGCATATAAGTCGAAGTGCTATTGCCATTGCTTTATATCCATAACAAATCATGAATTTCAATATACCAGAATTCTCCTCATTTCAGTGGCAGACTTTAAAGCAGACTATATACAGTTGAACAGCTATGATCAAATACTGCCCCAAAATAACCTACTTTTCCCATTTCCTAGCTTCAGAACTCTGTGTCTCTCGATTATGTTCCACGTGTGACAAGAGATTTACCGCTTCCTTGTTTCCCTATTCCTGATTTAAATTATACTGGATGGTTTTCTGTTGCAAATCACACTCAATAAAAATCTAATCCTGAAAGGCAGTGATGGCAAAAATAAAAATTCCACAATATGTATTTATGAAGTTGATTGAGCATGGCAATCTCAGTTTAATAACCATATATGAATTGGTTTTGAGCTGTAGGGGATTATGTCAGCAGTTAAGTGCAAAGTATCTAAGGTATATTCTGGTTAGACAGGTCAGACTGGCCCACAATACTGATCACAATATGATACTGGGACTAAATATGGTGGAAGAAAAAAGCCATTAAAAAAAATCCCATGATTGGATCTGCTCCTGAGCCCACCCTGTGAACCTTGTCACATTTTGAATAAAATCTCCTTTGTCTGATTTCCTATTAAAATTTTATTTGCTGAAGGATCATGGCCTTTACCATGGAAAAATGACTTCTGACCCACTTTCTCAATCTATATTTAAAATGGTTGGAGGCCTGGGGAAAACTTGCAACTGGATGAGGTGATAGCATTCTGAGGGGGGTAGAATGTACTGAATCCCTTCAAGTTAGTTGAATTCACTACAATACAGTTAGTAAAGTGGAGGGAAAAAAAATAGTTCCATAGTGTTAATATTCCGCAATTAATCAGTGACCACATGTCAAGTAGAGCACAAAATATCTTGTTGCCACATCAATACATTATACATTTTAACAAATTTTGGAAACAATGGATGATATTTTCCTCCACATAGCTCTGCAAAGAATTGATAATATTTTTGCATTCAAAATAGATTGGGATAGCCCAGAGGTGGGTTCCTCCCGGTTCGGACTGGTTCGCCCAAACTGGTAGCAACCTGCTGGTGACATCACAGAGCCGGTTCAGTCAGTGCCGGTCCGTGGACGCCGCCATCTTTTTTTTTTGGAAATTTTTTTTTGAAAAACAAATTTTGGGGGGAATTTTTTTTATTTTTTTTCTTCTGCGCATGCACAGAAGCCGAGTTTCCAGCACTGCGCATGTGTCACCATCTTGTTTTTGGCTTTTTTGTGGGGGGGGGAATTTTTTTTTTATTTTTCGGCACTGCACATTTTTTGGGACTTTCGGCCACGCGGTGCAGGAGGAAGCGAACCGGCAGCAAGGTAAGTTAGAACCATACATGGGATAGCCCATGTAATGTATGGCACTTGCATCAAATTACCTTATTTGAGTAAAAACATAAATCTATGCAAACTCACATACATTTACAAAAATGAATTTACATGTATGAATTTAATGCATATGTGGATTTAATATACACAGCCTTACCTGATATTTTCTGTTAAACTGAAAGTTTCCTTTTAATGCTGAATAAAACCTGTTACTAGTTACCATTATGTTGATCTCAACCGTTGTTGGATCTGCTTTTAAGCTAACAAGGGAATTGCTTCTCTGCCTACTCTGGCTCAGCATTTTCCCTTTACGAGTCTCTTGCAAATCTCCTCTTTCTTCTTTGAAAGTATTCTTGAAAAAGCAACATTTTTTTAAATCATGCTAAAAACAACCACTAATTTTAGCTCAATCAAAGGTATGACACAAAATATCGTCCCGTTTTGAACTTATCCCTGAAAGAAAACTTACACTGTACAGCTCAACAGTGTCATAGAAAGGAAGTGTGACTATCTAAACAGAGTGCAGAGCACTCCAATGGAGTGTTCCCCTTAGAACTACACTGCCTTCGGTCTGACCTAAGCGTAGTACACAAAATTATCTGCTACAACGTCCTACCTGTCAATGACTACTTCAGCTTCAACCGCAACAATACACGAGCACACAATAGATACCAACTTAAGGTAAACCGCTCCAAACTCGATTGCAGAAAATACGACTTCAGCAACAGAGTGGTCAAAGCCTGGAATGCTCTACCCGACTCTGTGGTTTCATCCCCAAACCCCCATAACTTTAACCTTAGACTGTCTACCGTTGACCTCACCCCATTCCTAAGAGGTCTGTAAGGGGCGTGCATAAGCGCACCAGCGTGCCTACCGTCCCTGTCCTACTGTCCCCCATTTATTCGTATTCATTTCCTGTACTCATAATCATGTTTATACTTATATCTGTTACCTTATACATGCTTGACAAAATAAAAATAATAATAATAATTAATTGTGAATGAAAAAGGTTTCTCTTAATTTTTTTTAAAAAAATGTTGAAACCAGAAGCAGTTGGTTTCCAGGTGCAATTCAAGGTGCTACTTACCTTAGGTTTTGCCTGTCCTGCAAAATCAAGTAGAATTGGTGTACTCCAGGACCCTTTCATCAAACAATGCCATTTATTGGGATTTAGGAAAGGTGCCTTCTCTTTTGTGGTGGATGGAAAACAGCATTCCACCCAGACAGCCACAGTGCTCCCATCCTGATTATATTCAGAAAGGTATAGAAAACGTGACTGTTTTACCTGGCATAGGGATAGGATGGTGTACCTGCGGAATTGTATCTGCTCAAGGGCCTTCTTCAAAATACACCTGATCATTGTTTTCAGTGTTTTTATATTTCTAACATTTTAAGCTGCCTACATGCTCATGGAGCTGGGCGGCCTTCTCAACTGAATGAGCAAAGTCTCATCTGAGTTGTGCTTTGCTTTAAGTGACTGCATGAACATCTTCGTATGCTTTTCTCGGCAATAACAGAAGTTGTTTGCCATTTCTCTCTTCTAGGAAGTGTTTTAAAACCTTCTTTGTCTACACTTCTGGGGTTTCCTAGTGAATGTCCATCTAAGTATTTACTAGGTGTAACCCTGCTTTCTTTTTTGAGTTTAGTCAAGATCTTAAATCTTTCAGGCCCCCGTAGAAATCTATAGGAAATGATTCCTTGATTGCACAACCTTCTAACCTGATAGTTTCAAGTAACTGCGTTTGATTATAACTCTTATCTCTCCAACTGTCATTATAGATCTCTTGTTCTGTACAACTGAGAGTCACCAGGTTAAGAAAAACTACCTTATACAATGCATGCAGGAACAATTCTTGCTACTCAAAATATCTGAACATCATTGCACAGTTAAATGCACCTTCTTATGATTGTTTTCCGTAAGGTTGACACAATAATAGAATGATATAACAGGGGGTACCATTAATCTTTAACTAATGAGAGCAGACTAGTTAAGATGTGAAGATTCACAGGAGTAGCACCACTGGAAAATTCTGGTGATTTATTCAGAGCACTGCAAGGTACTATAATAATCAGAGTGAGAAATTCTGATGAGTAAAAATCAGGATTTGCATCTTAACAGCGTCATGAAAGAACATTACATGACAGGACATTTTGCCAGTAGCCACTTCAGCATTACTCATGTTGACACCACTCTGTATTATGACAAAGGAACAAACCAAATCACAGTTCTACTTACTGCTGAAAATTGGGCTGGAGGGGGAGGAGAGAATCAAACAGCTGTCATTATTTATTGGCTGCCTACTTGACAATAGCCACTGCAATTTCAGCCAATTGCGGCTAGAATCAGAATCTTAGGCTGCAATATTGCAAACTATCTCTCTATCGTATAGCGTACCATTATGTATATTGTATTGAATACTACATGGTGGAAAAAGCAGAACTGCAAACATACAGAAATTAAGTATATCACAAAATATCATCCTAGAAACATATAATGCAATAGATTTCAGCAATGTCAAACAATTTTCTTGGTATGTCCAGTATACAGTAAGTATATTACTTTCATCTTGATTTATTTTATAGGGATAAAGCAGCTTCAAACATCATCCAAAGCCAAATGGTGATTTGTTTGCATTTGCATCATTACAGTCCTAGGTGAATCCTCTGCTGTTATGGTTCTCCAGGAAACCATAGTTAAAGCAAAATATAGTTTAGTGTGGGTGTTAGCCATATCGGATACTCTGATTTTTGACTCCTTTTCAAATGAGCAATAGATAAAAAATATGAAGCCCAATTCTGTCCTAAAGCATAAGCCACCATTTGTCAACTCTGAAGTGAACCATTCTTATAACACTAGTAATATTCAAAGCTTGTATGGAGGGCATCCCTTTAGTACACCTAGTAACAGAATAACAGAGTTGGAATGGACCTTGGAGGTCTTCTAGTCCAACCTTCCACTCAAGCAGGAGACCCTATAGTATTTCAGACAAGTGGATGTCCAATCGCTTCTTAAAAAACTTCTGTTGAAGAGGTACAAAACACTAATCTGAAAGCAGACAACTACAAAAGAAGGGGAAGGAAGGAGTGCAAAAGAGAAAAAGAAACAGGAGTGCTGTTACTGGTTACTTTCCCTCTTTTTCTTTTGGAAACTATCTGACCTGATAATTTGTTATGGAAATTCAAAGCTTTACACGCTGGATTGCATTTTCCATATTTGCACCAGGCATGCAGAAAATAACCTAAATACAAAATCATCAGGCCCATGTAAAAAAAATTAAATGTCAGTTAAAAATATATATCCAATTGTCTAAAAATATTTCCAAGAGGGCAACCCATTGGATACAATTTGCCTACGGTATTGTGCCTTGTAAGGCAGTGGTCTCCCCGTCTCCACCACTTTTAAAAGTAATAGTCCCTTGCTGGTGGGGAAAAAAGAATTGCGTGGTTGCGAAGCCAGAGAGAGCTCTGTATGCACCAGACACAATAGTTCCTTGATGGAGGCACTGGGTTCTTCAAATGGCGTTGAGGTGGTTGTAGTGCTAGAATCAGAGACTTCTCCAGAGAGCTAAATATTTGCATAATGTATCCAAAATAGGGTCATTTGGTCCTGGTCATTTGTGTCTAGAGTGATAACTTTGGTTTGATAGACAACTATTGCCGATGTAAAAATACCGTGTTTCCCCGAAAATATGACCTACCCCAAAAACAAGCCCTAGCCTGATTTTCATGCCTGCACCTTATATAAGCCCTACCCAAAAATAAGCCCTAGTTAAGCCCCACCCACCATCTGGTTGTATGAGGTGGGGTGAGGTGCATGCATAAAAATCAAGCTAGGGCAGGGGTGGGGGGGTGGAGCTGCCCCACCCGCCCTGTACCTGCTTACCTTAGGACTGCTGTAGCCAGGCCTCCCATGCCCCGACACCTGTCGCGCTGCTGCCCAACTTCTTCTGCGGCTGCTAGTGGCAGGACGCCATGAGGCGCATTGTGCCAGTGCCACTGCTCATGCCAGGATGCCGCAAGGCTTGTTGCGCCGTGCCGCCACTCGCGGCAGGATGTCACAATGCTCATCGCACTGCTGCTGCCGCTTGCACACGCAACGGCACAACATACCACACAGCCTCCTGCCGTGAGTGGCGGCATTGGTGCAACGAGCCACGTGGCGAGCAGCTGCAGAAGAACTAGGGCAGTGGCGCGACAGGTGTCGGGGTGTGGGAGGCCTGGCTGTGGTGGTCCTAAGGTAAGCGGGTAAGACATCCCCCGAAAATAAGACCTGGTGCTTATTTTGGGGCCCAAAAGACAATAAGATCAGGTCTTATTTTCGGGGAAACATGGGTAATATGGATTAGTGTCAGATCACAAAATTGATACTAATGATATTTCTTTATATCAGTGAAGTTTGTGCCCATTATTGTCAGCAGCATCTACGAATGAGGGCATAACACTTCCAAAAAGTCCTACAAGTTCTTATCATTAATCATTCTTTAGCATGTGCACATATGGTTGTTATTGTTGAAGTGGTTTTTATTAATTAAATTTCTATGATTTACCTCTTCCGTATTAATGCTTACAGTTTATGAAAGAGGCCTTGTAATTAGAAAAGGACTTCATCAATGTTGCTGGTTCGGTTGCAAGCAGTACATGTAATACCTTCATTTTGCTTTTAAATCCACCCTCCCAGATTCTTGTTTTCTTTTCTTTGAGTAATAGGCAAATGCTGCTAGTGCGTTAAATTGCTTTTGGGGGACAAGGAGAAGATAACTTTCTCCTGTTGAAAGCCTCCGTTTGTTTAGGCAGTGAGCATGATGAAAAAACATATATGCTTTTAGTGTGTGTTTTCAATTAAAGGAAGACTCAGTCCATAAAGGAGGGGTTATCGAATTTTATTTCTGGAAATCAGGGTTGCCTAAGGCTGAAACAAGAGTGATGGATTTTTGTTTTAAATCTGGATTTGTATTCAATACAGTTTGTATGTCTTGGTATGTCCAGGCATAATTTTAAGAATCAAACACATACGTGTGTGTACACACACAGGCACACATACAGAGGGGGAAAATATTCAAGTTCCCTTCTCCTTGCAATGTATCTATTTTGATCTGATAACATCTCTAAAAGATTTCAAAATGGTTTCCACATAGTAAAGAGAAATACATTGGACTGGAAATACAGTACATTTCAGCAACACTGTTTCCTATCCCAGTAGGGAGTAGTAAGATTCATCTCCAGACCTAGCTTCATGTAAAGCGGGGATGTCCAACCTTGGCAACTTTAAGACCTGTGGACTTCAACTCCCAGAAGTCGAACTCCCATGCTGGCTGGGGAATTCTGGGAGTTGAAGTCCATAAGTCTTAAAGTTGCCAAAGTTGGACAGGAAGGAACAGATTTTTCCTCAGATTCTGGCTGTTCCCTGGAGAAGAACTAAAAAATTTCCTCTTTTCCTATTCCCAAGTCCAAATTTGGGAATGGATTTTGGATATCACAATATTATAAAAATAATGCTGCCAGACTAAAGGCACAAAATTTCAGGGAACCGCTAGCGGGCAGCTAAAAATTAGCTCTCTTTTCTACTATCTAGTGTGTTTCCAAAATTTGCAGCCTGGAACTGGTAGTGATTTCTTATTTGCAACATTTTGTCACAGAAAGAAGTACTGTACTACAGTATTAAAGTAAAAAGAATAATAACTCAAGAATTTATAGTTTTTTCTCTATGTGCTCATAGCTAGATGTACTCTAGAAAAGTTGCTGTGGCTAACACTACCAACCCTGGAAGTATGTGGATCAACTCCAGGATCCAGCATCATTTGTCATTTTCTGATTAGTTGACACTATGGAAGGTCTAGATTACATTTAATTATTACTACCCACTGCTTTGACAAGCATATTTTAAATTTCATTTGCATTTTGCTCATACCTCATTCTTCATTTTATACATAACAGCTGAAAGAGACCTGACTTAGTAGAGTTGCAGATAATGGCTGATTTCAGATAATTCTTTATATTAAAGGTTTTTAGATGTATAGTAACACATAAATATCCTCCTGCCTAGGGCTGATGTCATCTGACACTGTCATATGTACTGTACAAATGTGAACTCATTCTTATTATAACTATGTACTATTAAAGATCAATGAATTATTGGCAACTTAATTCAAACTTTACAGCATTTCTGTATGCACACTCCTAAATTTTACTTGATGACTTCAGAGGAGGAGAGAATAAAATAATAGATTCTCTTCCTCCTGTTTGTTTGGTTTAGCTGAAATATTCTTGAACAGTCTTCACTGGCAGCGTTACTTGCAGCAACATTAAGATAGTATTCATATGATTATATAAAAAAAACCTCTCTTTTGGTTGTGTATTCTGTTGGGAATGCTTCTTTTTCCTTATCAAGCTGTTTGTAAGTGTTGCTTGGTAGTGGAGACCAAAATTAAAAAGACAAGGATCAAGTTCCAAGAAATACCATGCCACCTTTGTACAAATAACTATCCTTTACAGATTCTTTATGGAATAACAGAGTTGGAAGGGACATTGGAGGTCTTCTAGACCAAACCCCTGGTCTATACCATTCCAGACAAGTGGAGCACCTACAACTTCCGAAGGCAAGCGGTTCCACTGGTTAAAGGAATGGCTTGCCTTCAGAAGTTGTGGGTGCTCCATCACTGGAGGCTTTTAAGAAGAGACTGGACATCCATCATTAACCGGTACCAATGATAAGATGAATTCATGTACATTTTCTTTTAACTCTATCCCTTGTGCCAGTATTAATCTAATATTTCAATCTATGACTTTTGCATTGGCATTTTCCTTCTCATTAAATGCTATCCAAATTCTATATTACTTCTGAGAACAAAAGGGGCCACTGGTGTGGATTTTGTCATTAACATGCAAAAGAGTTCTGCTCTAATAATAACAAGTGTGATCTGCTCCTCTGTATGTTAATACAGCCCCGCTCAAGAATCTTGAATGCTGCCCTAACCTAGGGCACAAGAAGTGTGGATGTGTCTAGGTGTGTAGAATTTCTGAGGATTAACAATAAGAGTTTACTTGGTAATATATTTTCTCTGAAATCTTCTGCTTAACCAATTCTACATTCCATAAAAGAGATGGGAGGATTTTGCTTGTTGAAAATGGCCACTAGAAATCAGGTTCACTGCTCTTTGAGTAATATTGCTTTCCTTGTACGGTACTAACAGCATCTTAAAGGGGTCAGTGCTTTGGCTATAACAGTGCATCGTGGAATTGCCTTGCCTCCATAGCCCAATGCTGTTTAGATGGTTTAGGGATCCACTTGAAGTATAATGAATGGGGGGAAACAAACAAATTATCTTCCAAATGTTTAAGTGGGGACAAATGGATTTCAGTAAACTTAGGGCACAAGAAATGTGCTGCACAATTTGTGTTTAGAAACATCATAAAGTTATGCTGACAATTATTTTGACAGCTCTTGCTTGAAATATCCAAATTTTCCCTTTCTCTCTATTGCTTTTGACATAGCATCTTAGAATTTCAGCTGACAGTCCCCAAATACCAAAATACTTTGGCATATTCTACTGTATTTTAGATACAGAAAGAGGCAAACTAAACAAAAAAACAAAACCAACAAAAACCAACCAGGTATTTCCCCCACCAGGGAACGGAAGTCCAGCTTGCTTTGATACTACAGAGTCTAAATTAAGTCAGATTCTTAAAACTGTAAGCTGAAGGACAAAGAGTGAAGAGCGCCACAACACTTTAAAGACATAGAAAGTTATTATCACATAGGTGTTTTTGTTTTTTTTTGTTTTTGTAGATCCTGAGCTATTTCATTGAGCACATGGACTATAGTCCTGAGGAAAAAGATTCACACATAGCGAAATAGTGAATGAAAACATGCAAATTAGAAAGAAAACATTTAATGAAACAATCACTAAGTGTGATCTACACAGTCTTGCATTGATGAGTTGCACAAGGGAGACTTCCCATCCTTTCTTCTTCCCATCTGCTTTCCCAGAACCACCAAAGCCCATTTGAGATGCCAGGTATAACAAATTTAAATCAATCAATCAATCAATCAATCAATCAGTATTGGTATAGCCTGTGGGCAGATCTCTGAATGCTCCTTCAGGAACAGATCTTAAGTCATAAGTACTCCTGAAAACAAATGAGCACAATTTTGTATACTGGTTTTATGGAAGATATACTGGTGGAGTGGAGGAATGAGAAACATACCTGAATATAATAGCTAGCGTTATGAGAACAATAAGAAACTAAGATTAGGAATAGGAATCAAATCAGCCACGATAGATAACTGTAATAGTGAACCAGGAGTGTCTGAAGTCTATGGTAAGGGAAAGAAAAAATTCACCAACTCTTCCTTTTCTCCAGTTACCAGTGAAAATATAAAAGAGATTTTTCCCCTCTGTTGAATATAAGAGTGTATGTATGATTAAAAAAAAAAAAAGCTACCTGAAGCCAAGTTCAAAAAAGGTAAATCTTGTTTCTGGACTTTCAAATTGTTACTGTACGTATTCATTTTTGCAGAAATACAAATGCCCTTTTACATTATTTAAATGGCATGTAATTAAGTAGCAAGGTTCTTGGTTGCTACAGAGGGAAATCCAGCGTGCGCTAGGATTCCAAGCCCAGAGGGCTACAAAGAAGCACACTAAGACTAAGAGAAAGGGGAGGGGGAAAATGAGGGTGGGTGGGTGGAGGAGTGAGGAGAGAGAACGGAGTGTTTAACATTCAGAATTTGTCCACAGCCGATAATTTATTGGAACTCATCTGTAACAAGGCCTGGCACTGATTTATAAGTTGATTTGAAAAATAAATAAAAGTGATAGAAACCTGCATTCGGTTTTAATGATAGACTGTTGCAGCGTGAAAAGTAAGGATATGAGACATTGCAAGGAAATTAGATATTATGCCCTCAAGACAACTGCAGCTACCAGCCCATTAATTGTTAGATATTTATTATTAAAAATTTCTTTTCATGACTGACTGCAGAATATTTGTGCTGTTAAAGTTGTTGAGTACTGACATGAATGGAGTGCATGGAAGTCGTTCTCTCTTTCTCCCCTCCTCCTCCTCCTCCTCCTCCTTTTGTCTGCGTGTTTGACAAGGAGACGGACCTGAAAGAGATGGCGAATCTCTACTGTGCAAGCATGAAAAACAGCCCGGGTTGCTTTCCAGGCCACTTGCTAATCCATGAAATCTAAGGGCACAAGCCACCTAGAAATTATTTTGTGTAGTTTCAATTTATTCTCACTGAGGTGGTTGATTAATGTCTAAAGCACGTACATACTACTTGTACACTTGGAAGCATGTTTTAGCAAATACCCACATTTAAAATAGAGTCCCTTTTGTAGTTGACAGGAAAATGTGACACTAGTTTTTCGGTCAAAATGTCTTGATGATTCCAATCTGAGCTGTTCAACTGGACACACCTTTGTAAACTAAAACCAAAACCAAAACCAAAACCAACCCTCTCTCCTTTTTTATGACCCTGTACTTAATTTGGGGTACAGTTGGGGCGACTGGATGGAGCTGAGCATTTATGTGCCGGATACCCTTCCTGATGCCTATGAGGAGTTTGCAGCAGATATTTTTTTCTTTGTGCCCTTGGAGAGAAACATCTGTTGCTACCTAGCATTGAATTCTCAAACTTCTGAGTGGGAGGCAAGTGTTTTCATGGCTAGGCTACCACACTGCTCACGTACCTGCCTTTCTATCAAAATAGGAAGGAGAGATGGAGAATTTTATAACAGCATTTCTAAAAATTGCCTGGGTCTGTGGTTGAAATGTATAAAATTCACATTCTGCTTTATTTGCTTGAAATATCGTAGGAAAGCCATCATAGTCTAGGCTGGCCAAAAATTAGAAGGAATCTGGTAGCACCTTTTTTTTTTTTTACTAACAAATTCTATTAAAAGACATAACTTGTTTGAGCTGCAGCTGGCTTCCTCAGATGCATAGATTGCTAATGAATTTTATTAAAGGCATAAGGCACTCTACGCATCTGGTGAAGTGATCTGCAGCTCACAAAGCTTATGCTGCTATTTAGTTGCCTGAATATTTTTAATTGTGCATTTTGGCATTTCCTTGTTTTAGAATCTGTTTAGTACAACAGCGGTTGTAATGCTGTGGCATGTAGCAGAGCCTTAGGTTGGCAAAAGCCACCTGGAACTTATGTTTCATTGCCACGTATATACAGTCAGTCAGTTCTGATTTTTGCTGGAAGGTAAATGATATCAGTATTATGCTATGTTTCTTCATGTCTAATATCTTCCACCCCTCAAAATGGAAGCTTCAGAAATAATTCATAGATTTAGAATATCTATTTTCTGTTGATTTATTTGTAACGTAGTGCAAATTAACAGATTCATTATATAGAACTATATGATACAACACTGCAGGTAAGGATGACCTCCACGCAGCGCGGGAGGAAGCAAACTGGCAGTGAGGTAAGTTAGAATCCACCCCTGTCCCACACCATTCAAAGGGTGTTCATCCCAAATTGTATAGCTAAAAGTCTGTAGAGATTCTCAGTCAACCAGGTCATGGTTGTCCCAAAGGTGCTTTTTCAGGAGGCAACTGGACTTTCTTGAGGGTTTTTTTTTCTTTGAAGGCATTTCGCTTCTCATCCAAGAAGCGTCTTCAAAGAAAAAACAAGAAAGTCCAGTTGCCTCCTGAAAAAGCACCTTTTGGGATGCCTACATATGCCTTCTTCAGTCTGGTATTGGTCTACAACTCTCTTGGTCGTGAACAATAATCTAACAAGTATCTAGGGAGACTATGCTGAGAAAAAGTGGTCTTGATAAGGATGTTCAGCTTTTTGTTATGACAGAGCAATTGTCTCAAGTAGCAATTGTACTCAAATTGGAACTTGGGCAGGATTCTGAAGTTTGGGAAAATTACAGAAATGTTCATAGACTGCTAGTAATTCACCAATGAAAATAGTGATGTGTGGTATGGTAATACATGCATTGTTAACACATGGATTGTGCTTCACATGGCTAAATTATAACAATGTATTATTTATGATTTTAATGATGTTTCAAAATCATTTTAGCTATAATAAAAATTGTAACATTTGCTCTTTGGACTCAGCAATTACAAGAGTGATGGATGTAAAGGAAGCAGTGCATCTGTTATAGAGAAAGCATTAGAACATGCACAAATAGACATGTGGATAGATATGTGTGATAGATATTCATATCTATGCAGATAAAATACCTTCAGGTCAATGGGGACAGAGGGATGAAACCTGAAAGATTTACTGTTCGCGTGGAGATACTTAAAATTATTTTACAAGATACCCTAAACAAACAGTTAACAGAAGAACAAATCAAGACAAATATTTAGAGAGGACAAAGAGCAAAGAGGAGGAACAGTTGGAACATATTTCGAAAGGAGAACAGAAACATTGGTCTTGTCCTTTGTTTTGCTCTGGAGGAAATTCAGATATTTGGAAGGTGTAATAGCAAGGAAATAATAGGAAGACCTCTTTGGCTCCAACCCTTTCCTTTTTACAGGATTTCTCATTATGTAGGACTTAAACTTGTGGTCATGGCTGCCATTCTCTAATTGGCCTTTTGTGAAAATAGAACAATGCAACACCTGCATTTTTGACTGGTATATTCTAGACTTGGGGAGTAGGGATGGGGAAGGCAGACATCTGGGAATGGATGCAGTCCCTGGAACAAGCATATATAGTGGCAAATTATGGGCTATGTGTTACATAAGACTGTTTTGCTCCTTGGAGGGAAAAAGCCTTATAAAATACAAGCAAGGCTAAGGCTTTGTCCAGGATCTCTGCCTTAGCAGCCTGCCTTACAATAGCCAAGGACAAATAGGGAAGGGTTGTGTTGGGAGTAATGGATGTAATAGATGAGCTGCCAACTATTCCTGCTGTGGCAATTTTGAGAGGATGATGGTTCCGCACCACCCTATTTGCAGTTGTGATGAGCTTTAGACATCTCCCATTATTTATTGCACAAGGCTCAGGAAATAGCAGAGGCCAGCCAAACCAGATGAACTGGGCAAAGGGAGTGTAAGGCACAAAATACCCTATGCTTAAAGAAGAAGGGGAAAAAAAGATTATAAAGAAGATGGAAAAAAGAAAATGTTTTTTAATTAATCCTTTTTGATGCAGTGTTTTTTCTAATCTCTTCTTCAGCTTTTGAGAGTAGGACAGCTGAGAAGTTTAAATAAACCAGTGCTGTGCTATAGATTTCATTTTCCCAAAGTGAGCTCTTTTCTCACGATTTCAGCCAAGAAACTGGGAAATTAAGTTTGATGCCAATACTGGTTATCTTTTTTTAATGAAAGAGTAGAAAATGTAAATTGCTTTCATTCCGCTTTTGAAATGTAAAATGGATGCTGAGCTCATGCTGCCAACCAAAAATTAGCAAATGTTCGTTACATATGAAATGCTAAAGAACTAGTTGGTTAGCCAAGAAAGAAAAAATTTCAACTGATATTTTTTTTTGTATCTGTGTAAAACAATCATTTGACAAATTATGATGAAATGCTACAAACTACCTATCTGTGGTGGTGTAGTGGTTAGAATACAATATTGCAGGCTAATTCTACTGACTGCCAGGGGTTCAATCCTGACCGGCTCCAGGTTGACTCAGCCTTCCATCCTTCCGAGGCTGGTAAAATGAGGACCCAGATTCTTGGTGGCAATATGCTGATTCTGTAAACTGCTTAGAGAGGGCTGTAAAGCACTGTGAAGCGGTATATAAGTCTAAGTGCTATGGCTATCTCCTACAAAACCTAAGAACAATTGATAGGAAGTACAATATTATGTTCTTCAAAATGTACGCTTCATTCCCTAAATGGAATATTCAGCTGCTTAGGATAGAAGATTTTGCTTGAGATCTTCTGACCATCTCTCCAAACAGACTAATTCCATTGCAAGGATGGACTTTACTACCCTGCACAAAATGTCTTGGATCTTCATGATTTACAAAAACAAAATAATGTATGTAAGTTATGCAAGTATACATTCATGTGCATAATTTATTTAGCTATAAAATTAGTGTGGCACAGTATTTTAGCATTTGCTTTAAAAAAATACACACTACAGAAAACTCCACAGAATGATCAAATTTATAACTTAATTACAATATCAAAAAATGTACAAAATAATTCATCTGCTACTCTCTTGCTATTTTCCCAGCTTTCTTTTCTTTCATTTCAATATGCAGAAGTAGCAAGAAACGGTATTTTGTGGAATGATGTAAATTGGCTGGCTAATCAAACCTTTCTGAATACTTGTTCGTAAGTGGGGATGTGAATAAAATGACAAATGTATTTTTTTCCCCAAGCTCAGAACCAAATGATCCTCCTTAAAACATTCCATTACAATGTTCAATCAGAACAAAACTGAAATATTTAATTTTTGCTTTGAGCTCAACATACTCGATATTGTCTATTTTGAAGTCAGAACAATTTGTTATAAGGTTGCAATGGTTTGTTCAAGGTTATATTTTATGATCAGAATATTCGTCATATGACAATTCAAAGTAGCCAAGTTTTCTGTTTTAAGGCTGGACCAATTTTGCATTGTCTTAATCTTGAAAGAGAAGTCTCAGCATGCTTCAGTTTTATTTCAAGCTTGGAACACTTAAATGGCCGTTTTCAGCTCAGAACATTTGTGCAGCCCTACTTGTTAACATTAGTTGAAAGATAATTTCATAAAAGAATCAGTTATGTGATAGGAAATGCATAGACAGAAAAAACAATGAGAACAAAGGTTTTAAAAACAATCTGGGATAGATTTTATTATTTAAAAAGAAAAAAAAATGGCATAATGATCTCAACCTTGGAGGTTTAAATTTTCACTTTTATCGATCAAGTTTTGATTTGTATCAATTAAGACATTACATTTAAATAAACACATTCCAACAATAAAACAAGGTCCACTGATTTCAGCCACTGCCAAAGCACCTTTTATACAATTAAAATGCCCAAATTAATCACATAACTCACTCCCCCAAGTGTTCCGTTCAGAGAGGCAATTTCAATAGCAGCTTTCCCAAGAATTATTATTTTTCCATGTTTTCCATGTTCAATGACATCATTCAACCAATCCCTCCCAAGAAGGGAATCCAAGTGCTCAAGCAAAGTTTTGCAGACAAGCTGACATCAGTCCTCTGCTAGTAGACAAAAGCGCCTTCAATGCCTTTGGTTTTTTTAACATCCTTCCCTTTGGAAAATGATTCGGCTGCAGACTATTGCAAGGAAAGAACAGAAGCAATCTAGTGCCAACACATGGCACAAGCCAGTTCTATACTGTTTGGGATAACGTCCTTGTCTTTCTATCTTCCAAAGATTTATTCCAGAGACGGCGCAGTGAAGGCAATCTGATTTTATCCATATTCTTGCTGTAAACATTGAGAAATATGCCAAGGATGACTAATAAACCTGACCACACGTACCTAAAAGGGGTGGGTGAAAGAAAAAGAATCACATTAGCAACTGCACGTGTAGTAGTCCAATATGTTAAGAGTCATACAGAGAGCAAAACAGCCGCTGTAGAAGTGAATTGTAGAATATACAGATAGCTCTCGACTTACAACCATTCATTTAGTAACCGTTCAAAGTTACAACGGCACTGAAAAAAAAAAGACTTACGACCATTTTTCAAAGTTGCACCCCTGGGGTCGCGTGGTCAAAATTCAGATGCTTGACTCATATTTATGACGGTTGCAGCGTCCCCGGGTCACATGATCCCCTTTTGCGACCTTCTTACAAGCAAAGTCAATGAGGAAGCCAGATTCACTTAACAACCGTGTCACTAACTTAACAACTTCAATGATTCACTTAACAACTGTGGCAGGGAATGTAAACTGGAGCAAAATTCACTTAATGTCTCACTTAACAACAGAAATGTTGGGCTCAATTGTGATCGTAAGTCGAGGACTACCTGTATTTATTTTATATATTATTAAAAAAAATAGCTTATATGCTTTCATTTATTTTTTCCTTCACTACTTTATAACAAAAATAATTTCTACGGTTTCAAATAAGACAATTTTTATAATGAAACCAAGGTTTTTCAAACTTACTTTCTCCCCCCAATTTACAAGTGAGAGTACATTTGATTCTGATGTTTATTTTTAGGGGAATGGGAAAACTTTGTTATCACAATAGCTCAATTGCGATCCTTATGCATGAGTTTCATCAGAAGGAGGGCGGTGTAGAGTGGTCTCCGCCCCATCTTGACGCTCACTGATGTTTATATCACCTATCTGTTCACATGACCCCCTTGACAGATATAATTGGTGTTGTGGTCTAAAATATCTTGATAAATCCAGGTTAGCTGAGATTCTCATAAAAACAGATAACTTTTTAAGACTAGTTGTTCTACATCTCTACATTCAGAATGCAGACTGATCTTGGAACTTAACCAGATGATGATGTAGGACAGAATTACTTCCTGCTCACTGAGGCTGATTAAAGAAGCAGGTCTGATGATAATAATGAAGATGTAGTATTAGATACTTGTTGTTGGCCATAGTTTGAGAATGACCATCATAAGATCTACAGTTGCAAGAAAAAGTATGTGCACCCCTTGGGATTATGTGGAGTTTTGCATGAATTGGTCATAAAATGTGCTCTGAACGTCATCTAAGTCACAACAATAGAAAAACACAGTCTGCTTAAAATAATACTACACAAACATTAGATGTTGCCATGGTTTAATTGAACATAACATGTAAACATTCACAGTGCAGGGAGGAAAAAGTATGTGAACCTTTGGACTTAATAACTGGTTGACCCTCCTTTGGCAGCAATAACCTCAACCAAACGTTTCCTGTAGTTGCAGATCAGACCTGCACAACGATCTGGAGTAATTTTGGACCACTCCTCTTCACAAAACTGTTTCAGTGTAGCAATATTCTTGGG
>QLTV01000377.1:534280-549595 GCA_003457575.1 Thermophis baileyi
TCACACCAGACATCCCAAGAATATTGCTACACTGAAACAGTTTTGTGAAGAGGAGTGGTCCAAAATTACTCCAGATCGTTGTGCAGGTCTGATCTGCAACTACAGGAAACGTTTGGTTGAGGTTATTGCTGCCAAAGGAGGGTCAACCAGTTATTAAGTCCAAAGGTTCACATACTTTTTCCTCCCTGCACTGTGAATGTTTACATGTTATGTTCAATTAAACCATGGCAACATCTAATGTTTGTGTAGTATTATTTTAAGCAGACTGTGTTTTTCTATTGTTGTGACTTAGATGACGTTCAGAGCACATTTTATGACCAATTCATGCAAAACTCCACGTAATCCCAAGGGGTGCACATACTTTTTCTTGCAACTGTAGACCTCAATAACTAAGAGTCTCTATTTTGTGTAACTTTCCATGTCCCTACAGGAATTCAAGCAGAAGAGTCCGAATTCAACGTCAATAGTTTCACTTTATCTATATGTTCACTTATGTAAACAGCATGTATTTCCAAGTTTAAAAAAGAATAAAATTCCAAAACATAAAAGTTACCTGTTAAGTTGAAATTTGGTGCAACTGTGCTATCAGCTAGAGTAAACCATATTAAGCCCAAGCTCATACATACTGCAGCAGAAACATCTACAATATTATAACGTTTCCCTGTATTGTTCAAAAAAAAAAAGGGGGGGGAGGGAGAAGCAATGTTGATACTATCTCAGTCAGACTACTTTAGCCCATTCATATGATGCTACATTATCAATATTCTTCTTTTTATGTGGGCTATTTCCACACTGCACAATATTCTCTCTCTCTCTCCCTCCCTATACATACATACATACATACATACATACACACATACATACATACATACATACATACAGTGCAGTAGTTATCAATGAGATAGCCATATATTATACTTGTACAGTAAAAAGAACAGTGAATTTTGTGGCATTTAAAAACTCATTCATTTATTTTCATTTTCAAAATCTTTTGCAGTAATGTGGTACATTTATATATAATGACAAGAACAGGTGAAACACTTTTTTTTTTGCAAACTGGTGCAGCTCTCTTCTGGCAGCTTACTATTACCTTTTCTTTCCACACTGTTTTGTTATTACATATATTTACCGATACTGATGTGAGAAGGAGCAAAGCTGAAGCACTCACTATGCCATTGAAGTAACTCATAAGCAGTCCTTTTGTGTCAACATCCTGACACAATATCACAAGTTGTCACAATATCACAACAGAGAGCTTATGTGCATTCTCTGCCTGGCTTATAGTGCCATTTGCACGACATCTAAACCCTTCTATCATAAGAGTGCTTATGACATTAAGTCTGAAATTTGCCATTTAAGTAGTAAAGAGGATTTCAGCCTTGAAATCATTTTAACATTTGACTTCAAATTTAATTGTTATCACTTAATCCACCTATTATTGTTCTGTGGTTAATCCAGCTTTACTGCAAATTTCAGAAGCAGAACTAGCTGCTTAAAAACATTCTAAGAATGGAGTTCAAAGGAAGTTTTTGCAGTTTTCCACAGATAATAATTTCCACAAAAATACACCAGCTTTCTCTCCACAGGTTATTATAGTGAAGCAAAAAGGGGAAAAAAAACCACTAGGCTTGATGGATTTTTATCAATAGCGGATATTGTTCTTTTGTGCTTGTCTCCCCTGTGCAAGAGTTCTCAAATGATTCATAAGCATTCTACTGTGTCCTCCTCATAGTTATAATCAGTCAATTAACTATGTGCTATCACTGAAGTGGCTCGTAAATGGCACGATCAACAAGTACACAAAAGGGCTAGGACAGCGGTGGGTTGCTCCCGGTTCGGACCGGTTCTTAGAACCGGTAGTGACGGCGGCGGGAGACTCCGCCCACCCGCCCGGGATGCTTCTGCGCATGCGCAGAAGCATCGCGCGTGCGTGCGAACCGGTAGTAAAGGGTTTTAGAACCCACTACTGGGCTAGGAATTTAGTGATGCACTCTGAGATTACTGAAGAAGAGAAAGAACATTCTTTTCTTGTATTTCACAACATACTTTGGATGTTCATATATGTAGGAGTGATGGGATTTTAAATTAATCCAAAGCACTTAACAAGTTATTTGTACTTTACGCATATTCTCTCTACATTTTAGGCAGGCTAAACCAAAAGCAGATAAGATATTCTTATAACAAGGCAGTTTCAAATAGTTTACCAATCGTATCTTAAATTTATCTCAACAGCCTAAGATAGCAGAAAATAGTTTGCAATTCTTGCTAGTAACAGTGCGCAAGGTATATAAAACGTTCCTTGGAGAACGTAAGTGGATTTGAGGCCTTGTTTCTGATTTTGTTTTCATGCACATTTCCTATCGACCTAAATTTAAGTCCTCCAGATTTTTTATGGAGGATGGGGGCGGTGGGGTGGGGGGTGGAGGCAGGAGAAACCAATCCTGGGTCTTTACAAGGTTATTTTTCTGAAATGAATAGCAATCAATAGCAAGAATAAGCCATACCTTGTATAAAGACTCCTCCTATCATAACTGGGATCAGTTTACAGCACTTGAAGATTACTTGTGTAGGATAATTCAGATATCCTAAGGAGGTATTTGATAAACCCATAGTCCCCACTGTTAGAAAAGCTATTATCATGTAGGTTTTGCCTGGGATCCTGGAAAATATAAATGAAGCTCTAATGTTGGGTACAAATGGCAACACTATAGAGAGGTTTAATTATTTTGATAAGAAAAATTATTATTATTGAAGTTGGTGGCTTTTTCTGCAAAGCATGGTATGTATAAATGCTGAAATCTGAATTGTATTAAACGTAAGTCAGAATATGTTTAACTACTCAAGGTAGAGCCTCTGTTTTACTATTACAATCTAGATCATTTTTTCTTTTTGTAAAAGAACTTGTATAGCCTTTATGCTTTGTCCCACACTAACATAGTGAAAGAAAAGAATGTGGTCTCAATAGCAGTGATTGTCTCATTTCTACATTAATCAATAGGATAATTCTTAAACAGCTGTGCTGACAATTTCACCCTTTGATTTCCCATAAAAATGCCCACTATAAAATCTGTCCCATGAATTTCGCAGCTGCTTTGAGTGCATTTCATTGGTAGAAATATGGAATAAAAGTCCAATGGCTGAACAGACATGTTTTCTCTTGCAGTTCTTTCACATTCACATATAGAATGAATACAGGTTGTCCTTGACTTGTAGCCACAGAATTACAGTCGTATTTTGTAACAGTCATAAACTGAGACACACACATGACCGGAAATAATATTCTGGCCTTTTTTGTGGCAGTCATTAAGTGACCATCACTATTGTTAAGCAAATGATGTGGTTGTTAAGTAAAACCATAAGTAAAATCATTCAATTGAACGGGTATTTTTTGCTGAAAACTGGCAAAAAACCATTGTGAATCGCAATCACATGACTGCAGTACACTGTGATGGGTCGTAAAGCTTATTACATGGGGGGGGGGCGACCATTTATGATGGCCGGGGTGTTGAACAATTGTAAAACAGTTGTTTAGCGAGGATTACCTATACACTACAGTCTAGAAAAGAGGTTGCTCTACTAGTCTACTTTATGCACGGAAGCCACACAGGTCACTGGGTTCCAGATTTTAAGAAGCATTTCACTGTATGTTAAGCCAATTTAAAAAAATTTTTTTTTGAAAGTTTTAAATAACTCTTATTTCATACGTTTTATGTGTAGAAACGCTCTATAGTCCAGAGTCCCCTAGGAGTTGGGTGGCATAGAAATATAAATAAACTAAACTAAACTAAACTAAACTAAACTAAACTAAACTATATAAACTAACAAAATATAGGTTTCCTTTTAATTGTAGGTTAAATGTGAAAGTTATGCATGCTGATGAAAAATATTTTAATAATTGTACTTTTGCACTAACTGATATGGGGATCCAAAAATTACATTTATATATAAGTATTTTCCATTTTAAAATGGAGTGGGGGAAAGAGGAAAATGTATATTTAAAAGTCACTCACGTTCTGAAAACTCATCAGTTTCAGACAGTTTCATAAGTTAACATGTAGTTTTCTGAAGAATATTGCTTGTCTCTATAGTTTTCTTTATTTTACAAACCGGAGCTAAATTTTTGTATAAATTTTGTCTACTTAGTAAAAGTACATATAAGAATCAAGCTTTGAATTTTAAGACTGTAAAAAAAATATCATACCTTCTCCTCTTGTCTTGAATAAGCTGTAGTTCTATAAGTCCAAAAATGGAATAAAACCCAAATTGTATTAATGTAAGATACCAGCCAAAGGATTTAAAGCCTTCTACTGAAAATATCAGTTCCTAGAGAGAAAGGAGACAGAAACTTATTGCAAAATATAGTATGTAATCATACTATATGAGTTGTAATATATGTAATAAGTTCTCAATTTAATTTTGGATAAGAAATTTTTATATTGTTTGTTGTCTTTATCAGGTATAATCAATGGCATTGTTATATCAATAGCTACATAGAACTGATTAACTTACAAACGAATTTGGGATTAATTAATATACTAAATAGTTGGACATCACTAATATGTATAACACAAATATCAATATTAGTACAAATAGAAGACATATAAAAAAGTCCCCCCCCCCCAAAAAATATGTCCCATTTAGCTATTATATATCAACCAATTACCTTTTGAAACCATATGCCTTCTCACATTATGTGGTTTGTTTATCTCTGATTTAGGATGATGCGCAAATGAATCAGTGAACGAAACCATGGTTTATTTTAGAGAAATAAACCCATGTTTCATCAGTTACAGATTGCACATCATGCTCAATACCAGTTGCAATTAGTAGTCACTTGACTTGCTTCCCATACAAGCCCTGAGCCAGCTACAAGTGCAAGGCACAAACAACTCCAAAAGCATGGAAAACATGGGAATGTTGCTTACATGAAAGGTTGGTTGTAGCCAAGTTTTTACACTGTGCTATTTTTGTTCACTACGATATACAAACTCACTCATTATGATTTAGCATAGTATAGAAAGCAAGCCATTGTTGTGTAGCCAACAAAAAAAATTAAAAAACCCTGCTTTAGTATTATTCAGAACAGCTGCATTTTATTGCTATTTTATTTTCAAACTTTTGCATAATATTTGCTAATTTTACTGCAGCTGCACATTCATATCTTGTTTTCACTGAGCTGCTCACATCTAGTTCAAACTTCATCAGTGACTATGTGAAACTGGTATAAAATGCTCCAATGTGTACTATATAACTTTCATAAAATGCTCAATATGCATTTTGTTGCTGGTTCACGCAAATACAAAGTCATTTCTATTGAAATTTAAATTCCAATTGATGCTATTTTTTTTAGTGCAGAAGATAGAAAATAATCCACAGAATGGAGATTGAAGGCCTTCTCTTGCATCAATATTGCTGCTGGCAATATGGAATTTAGTCATTGTCACGTTCATCAAGACTGAAGCCTTAAAATTATGTGTGTCTTCTTTGAGAAATATGATTCTGAGTAAGAAAAATCAAATGCCTAGATACAATATTGGGATACTTGGCTTAGATGCAGTATATGCAGGAAGGGTCTGGGGGCCTAACTGGTAACTAACTGGTGTTAATTACTACTGCAAAGGATTACTTTGTATGAGGAGGCATGGTTCTGCAGCAGCTAAAGAGATCAAAGAAATCTTGGGTTATACAACAACAACCTTGTATTCAGATAACAGGAGATAAAATTCCACTGTACTCTGCACTAGTTAAGCAGCACTTGGAAAACTGCCTCCAGTTCTAGATAAAAGACATGGTGAGTCTGGATTTCATTCAAAGGAAAGCCACCAGAACAAGAGTCCAGAAACCAAGCCCTACAAAGAATGGTTAATGATTTGGGGCATATTTTAGTTTACAAAAGTTAAGGCTGAAATAGACATGTCATCTCTAAAATGCGCAAGAGCGGGCAGAAAATGAGGGCAGGACGAGGACTAATGGTTGAAATGAAAAGAAAAGCGATTTAGACTGAAGCTTAGAAGGAACTTCCTGACAGGAATATGTGCTAACCAATGGAATAGTATTCTCAGAATAGTGGTAGACTCCTTGGTGGTGGTTTTCAAATGGGAACTAACTGTATGTGTGACCAGTCAGGAATCATTTAGTCACTCAGTAGAGTTCTTGAATCATATACTCTTTCATTAGTCTCATTATAGCGTATTTCAGACTACTTTTATCCAATGATCCTGATGAAATTCCCTGGCAGAAACCACAACTTATATTTGTTGCTTCTCCTATCTGTCCATTATTCAGATATATTTTTCTGGTTTGACCTGTTTTGCAATTATACATGGACAATCTGTCTTTTCTCTTATGTGAAAAATTGTATGAATGGGACTAGATAACCCAAAAATACCATTCAAAACATACTGTACATTTTGACTGTATACCTTATGAAGTGAACATACATTATGATTGTATGTTCACTTCAAATTGACACTTCTGATTCAAGATGACAACTCCCTTGAATACTATTCCATAAAAAAAAAAATCCCAGCAGCTAGGTCCTAGCAAGGTAGGGAGAAAACTTAAATCCCTTTTTTCTTGACATCTAGTTTTGTTTTTGTAAAAAAACCCCTTCTCACTGCATGTTTATAGGATCCATAACTGCATAGCCCAAAGTTTCACCTCAGAACAAATAATGCTTAAAACCGCTTTTACTAAATCTAAATGTTTGCTTTATGATAACTATTAGCTATTTTACTTATGTTGTTCTTCTCAACAATTTTCAAGGTGCCAGATGGATTATATAATAAATTACATTTCAGAAAATAATACAACTAATGAAAATTCATATTTGCAAAACATGTATTTTCCAGTTTTATATTTTAGATATTCAAGTATATTATTAAAAATGTAGTAATTCTTTAATCACTACAAAAATTTAAATTCTTGCTAATTCCCAAATTTATAATTTAATTACCTTAATGCTCAGTTGAATAAAACTTTCTAATACTAATGTCTACCTGAACTTTTCAATGTATTCTGAACCTTGCAAAACTTTTAAGAAAGGTCATTAATGAGTGGGCATTCCCACTTTTCTTCAAATGTGCAAATGTCTGTTTATCTTGATAAGAATGGAATTTCCTCTTATTTTAAAAAAGCTTACAGCTGCATCAAAATTGCTATAAGCCATGAAAATTGTTTTCTGGCAATTTTTTTTTTACAATCACACACAAAGAATGATAGTGCATACCTGCAAATATCCATAAATAAGGTAAAACAGGAAGACTCCCAAAACACAAATAAAAAACTGTGTAGGTTTGTTAAATTTGCTGAGATTAATTCCGAGGACAATTATATCATCTACTGATTTGATGTGTGGCGACATAGCTTGGGATTTTGATGGTATGCTGATAGAAACATATTTCCGAGAGGAATTGAATTTCATATCCATAATTCCTAATCTTCTGCATTCGGTAGTTAAACGTCCTGTTTGGTTGCAAGCTGAAACAAATAAGGTTAAATTTAATCATAGCAACAGTTAAGGGAGTACCTTATGTATTCATTATGACATTTAGTTGTAATTTGTTTCACTCAGACTCTCTAAGGCGATTTAAAAAATTTCAGTAGTTATGTAAATCATTTTTTGTGTAAATTTTATTAAAATTTTTACAGAGAAAATAAAAACTAACACAAACTAATACAGAATGAAGAAAGAAAAAAAAGACAAAAGGAAAACAATAAAAGCGCACAAAGAAAAGATTAAAAATAAATAGAAAGTAGCTTCCGATTAGGTTAGATGTTATGGTTTTGAGCAGAGTTTGAGATAAAATTATCTACTAATGATGATCATGGTATTGCTAAAATGTGTAAAATTCTGTTAATATATGAGACAGAAGAACAAAAATGAAAGAATGTATGATTAAAATGGGGTAAATGGGATGAAATTTTAGCCACTTTTCATGATTCCTGTCTTATACTATATTTTTAAATTATAGTTCAATAGTATTTTATGTATTTCCTATCTAATTTCAATTGTAGCCAGAGGGAGTTTGAGGGATTACATGAAAGTTGCTCAAGAACTGCAGATTGTCTATCCCAACTTAGAATGATGTGGGAATAAGGTCTCCATATGCTATGGATTAAAACTATCTCCACTTAATCACAATACAGTAGAACCTCTGGTCACAAACGCTTCTGACCACGACCAAATTGGGTTCCGACCAAAAAATTCACATTTTTTTGTGTGGCCGATTTCCCCTTCCACGCCATTTTTTTTGTAAGTGCCAAATTTCCAAAATTAGGTTTGGGTCACGACCAAATCGGGTTGCGACCAAAGTTATGGAATGAATTATGGTCGTGACCAGAGGTTCTACTGTATCCTCATTTTTCAAATCTAAAATTGAATGCATAATTCAGTCTAATTTACCAAAGATATTTAAGTATTACTGTATTTTATGCTTCTGGAAAACTGATTTGCAAGTGTTTGATTGCTCTCAAGGCAGAACAGATAAATAGGATATACTATGCAAGAGAAAAAAACAACAATAATTACTAGAATACCTAACTACACATCAATCAAACACAGTTTCAAACATTTAATATGGAATTGATAACTTAATTCCCTGCCACCTCTTATTTCCCTCACTTGTTCTTTCAGGCAAAATATACTTTTTAGCCAAAAGCTGCCTAAAAACGTTCCTATTAGCAATTCAGTTAACAGGGCGCTAGGAAATAATTTTTATTTGCTCGGATATAATAGTAATTATTTGTTTAGTCTGTTAGCAAGTTTCTACTATGGTATCAGCTTCTGTTAACTGGGCTTTATTTGTTAGCATACATTTACCTCAGTGGTGGGATTCAATTTTTTTTACTACCGGTTCTGTGGGCGTGGCTTTGTGGGCATGGCGTGGCTTTGTGGGCATGGCTTTGTGGGTGTGGCAGGGGAAGGATACTGTAAAATCTTCATTTTCATCCCACTCCAGGGGAAGGATACTGTAAAATCTCAATTCCCTCCCCACTCCAGGGGAAGGTTACTGCAAAATCCCCATTTCCTCCCGATCAGCTGGGACTCGGGAGGCAGAGAATAGATGAGGGCGGGGCCAGTCAGAGGTGGTATTTACCGGTTCTCCGAACTACTCAAAATTTCTGCTACCGGTTCTCCAGAACTGGTCAGAACCTGCTGAATCCCACCTCTGATTTACCTAAGGAAACTTTTCCTTAATAAATAGTAATTCTTCCCAAAGTTTAAATATGTAATTATATATATCAGTCGACTGCTATTGCCAATTAAAGGAAGAACATTATTGTGCAACTTTGTGTTGTAACAAGACTCGTACAAAATGCTATAAATGTAATTAATAACAACTTTGTCAGGTTTTATCCTGTGCTTTCCCTTTTTTCTATTTTTCTAAGTATTTCCCTAAGTCATCAGTCAAATATCTTCTGTTCAGACTTTTGCTGAACATGTTTTCTAATATTCCATAATGAATTCTTTTCTTAGCAACAGAACAGAATTCTACAGGTATGCTACAACTTTGAGCAGCCCCAGCATCTAATGATGAAGAATCCTGGAAGCATCCTTGTCCACAGAAGGGCGGGGTGGGGGGTGACAAGCAAGACTATAACAGTATCTAAAATAATTATCATAAAAAAATTAAAACATTAAAAATATATAAAAACAATTAAAACAAAGTAGGCAAAGGGATCTTAATAGTAATGGAGCCATTTCACCATCCTTCCCCTGAGGCTTGCTGACATAACCAGGTCTTAAAGAGACCTGTGGAAACCTAGAAGCAATATATCATGAAGTTGTGACATGATGCATCACTTTGGCATCACCAGGACTAATTGTGAATGCCTTTGGCTAGAAGTTATAGTTCAACAATAGCTGGAAGGCTATAGCTTCTCTAATATACAGAAATTCAAGTAATCATCTTGTTTCTTATTTATTTATACAATATACATATACAATACAATATACATACATGCATATGTATTTGTACAGCCATTGCTAGCATTGTATTTAAAATGGTGAATTTTCTCTCCATTTTGTAATTCTATAGAAAGAAGAGATTCAATGTTACTGATGCCATATGTACACATCTGTTATCTTAGGTAATTAGCTTACTATATAGAAAAAAATGCTTGGCCCAACTTTTCATCCTGTAAAGCTTGACTACAATCCATTATCTTACCCTACGGCAGAACTCTTACCGAAGCTTCCACACATTTGTACTTCATGTTAACTTTTGAGGAAAAAAAATCTTGAAATGATGCTATATCAAATACATAATATACAATGTGAAATGCATCTGGTTTAACACAATTAGTCTCTGGGGTCCTTGGTACTCTCTAAGCTTTTTCTTGCAGACATTTCATTATGAAACTGGATAGCAGCACTAGAAGGGTGTGGGTTATATAGAGAGCGAACCCCACTTTCTTCTAGCACTGATGATGTTACCTAGTTTGGCAATGAAACATCTGCAAGAAAACAACCAAACTCGGAGAGCACCAAGGACCCCACAATTCAATTGTGAGCTACAAATATTCTTTTCTCTTGGTATAGATTACTTTGTGCCTTCAATTGCTCTGCCAGTAAAGTAACTTTAATCAAACCTGTGTTCAAATCATAGCTACATAGATTGAGATTCAGACTTGCTACTGGACAAACAAGGATAAGCACGTAACCAGCTTTTTCTTAATGTGGAAGATGGAATGTAAAAATCTTGTCACTAGTTTTATATCTACTGGGTTTTTAGTAAATTCAAAATGCAAACATTCTAAACAACAAATAAAAATAGATGCACTAAGCCTAATTGCAATTTCAAATTTATTAATTAAATTCTCTTTATCCTCTATTTGTCAATAAACATACACTTGTATATGAGTACCTACAGTTGAATATGCACTTAATATTTTTTTTAAAAAAAATCAACAAATTGAAATCCTAAATTTAATGTCTTGGGAAAACTTCTTACATAACTCAAGTACCACTGAAAGGTACTTAAATTGTTTTTCAAAATACTGTTTTGTACTAATTTTTTTGTACTAATTTTTTTGTACTAATAATATATGGATTTCTTGTCTTTAAAAACCACGGGACAAACAAAAATTGAACAGATGAGTCAGCATCCATAACAAGTCAGATGATGTAATAATGTAACAATGACAAGTGTCATGATGTCAAATAATAATTATATAACTGCACCATGATATTTGACCCAAGTATATAAGTTGTGGTATTATTTGACATTCCCCTCTCCAACACTTATGAAGTGAGCTTTTTCTGAACAATGTTATGTAAAATAGAATTGTTTCTTTGGGCCATAAGATTAAAAGACACATGAAAATCCTAGATTAGCCTATTTTACTCATAACTTTTATTTCCCATCTTTCGCCTACAAAAACGTACAGCAACCAAAACTAAAATGCAAACTAAATTGGAATTTAAATGAAAACAACTGAACATATATTACATTTAAATTTCTTGGGATATTTATATGTTATCAATTTACAGGTTGTTTTTGGAGAGAGTATATGTCGTTTATTACTTGTCCTAAAAATTTACCAATATAGAAAAGACAAACGTTTGATAGATGAGAGCAGGGGTGAAATCCAGCAGGTTCTGACAGGTTCTGGAGAACCGGTAGCGGAAATTTTGAGTAGTTCGGAGAACCGGTAGAGAAATTTTTGAGTAGTTCGGAGAACTGGCAAATACCACCTCTGGCTGGCCCCCGAGTGGGGAGGGAATGGGGATTTTGCAATATCCTTCCCCCAGGAGTGGGGTGGGAATGGAGATTTTGCAGTATCCTTCCCCTGCCACGCCCACCAAGCCACGCTCACCATGCCACACCACGCCCACAGAACCGGTAGGGAAAAATTTTGAATTTCACCCCTGGATGAGAGTGCCTTTAAAATTTGTTGTGTGTCAAATATGAATGCAACAGGGAGGCTGATGATGAGAATGGAATATTTCTTTGAAGATTAAGCACCTACAGAAAGAACTGCACTAAAATGGAAATACCATTCTGTTACTGTTTATTGTTTCATTTATTTTATTAACAATATTGCTGTTCTAATTCTAACTTATTTTGTACACTGTCTAGAGTTTATGGAGTAAGGCTGTTTATAATCTTATAAATCTTATAAATAAATAAAGAATATGTTAAGCCTGTTTTAGGATCTTCCTTACAATCTCTGAATGTTTCTCATCTCAAAATGGCAAGAAATCTCTAAGGTTCATGTTGTTTTGAGGGTTCCTAAAAGGAGAAGGGAGATGTGTCCCTCCTCCTGTGAAAAACTAGCTGTGAGAAACTGAAATAGGAAAATATGAATGGAGCACAAACAGTAACGTTTAATCAGAGCTTCTGAAAGGTCATGTCTTATGTCAGTAAAGTATAGCACCAAATACTCATGAGCAGATCAGGGCTGTTATGCCTGTTCACTGACAGAGGGTGAGGCACCCATTCAGTTCGGTTCATTTGGAGGTGATTTTGGAGGAGTGGCTCATGCCACTTTCCTCTCCAACTAACATCTATCTTGACTTTCCCACTTTACTAGTTACAGGTAGTCCTCAACTTACAACAGTTCATTTAGTGACCGTTGAAGGTTACAATGGCACTGAAAAAAGTGACTTATGACCGTTGCAGCATCCCCATGGTCACATGATTTACATTCAGATGCTTGACAATTGGTTCATATTTATGACGGTTGCAGCGTCCCGGGGTCATGTGATCCCCTTTTGCAACCTTCTGACAAGCAAAGTCAATGGGGAAGCTGGATTCACTTAACAGCCATGTTACTAACTTAACAACCGCAGTGATACCCCTTCCATCCTCCAAAAAACCCACTGTCCATTGAAATGATGTTTCACAACAGTGTAGGCAGAGTCTCCTGCTTGGGCGGGTGAGTGTGTGTTGGACTAGATGACCTACAAGGTCCCTTCCAACTCTTCTGTTATTCTGAAATGGGTTGCTGCAATGGGACGCGGGATTTGGAATGCATCAACCCAGAGAGAACAAGAAGGAAAATGAAGAGTAAATACGCTTCACTCAGCTTGAACGAGCAAAGCCGGAAGAAAAGGAGAAGGAAAATGCACCACGGGCAAGGGAAGGATCTGTCATCACGGACCGGGTTAGGACCAAGTGGCCAGAAGCCCCCTTGCCGGGCGTAACCCAGCCTCGCCCTACTCTATCCCTCCCTATGATCAAGCCGGGGAGAGGAGGCGTTAGTACCTGAGTCCGGAGAGACGGTTTGGTCACAATCAGGAAAGGGGGAGGGGGAGGGGAAGGGAGAGGAGGAAGAGGAGGAGGAGGAGGAAGAGACAGCCGGACCGAGGTGGAGCGCTCCGGCCGCCGCCACCGCTTCGCTCCCCCCTCAAGCGCCCAAAATGGCGGGGAGCGCAGAGCTCATCGAACTACCCACCTCCGACATCTGTGTCTCGGCGCTTGCTCGGCTTGGCCTGGAAGCTCGGAGAAGGCGCTGCGCCTTGCGCTGGTTCGCTTCCTTCTTCTGGGCGACCGAAGGGGATCGATCTTGCGGTTGCCGCGAACCGCGATCTTATCTTTCGGGAGGTGGGGAAAGAAATGGCAGCGGCTGCAGCCGGCACTGCGGGCTTCCAGTGATTCTCCCATTCATTCATAATGCTTGTGTAACTTTTCTTCAGTATCTGTATTTATTATAGATAATATCTGTGGAGTTCAGCGGATGTACTGCCTTGATCTTCGGTTATAGATGTCAGATAGGAAAGTCAAAATAGGTTTGATACGCTTCTGCTTATCTTCGCATCTTTTTGTATATATTTATACATCTATCATTTGGATAACGAAGTAAACATTACTTTTCAGTAATATTTGTAGCCATTTGTAGTCTACAAATTGGATTAATCCAGTGTTTTTGTCCCCTGCGTAAGGGGATCTTTCTCCCTTGTTGCATATTCATACATTGTCACTAATCTTTAAATAGAATTAATTTCTTTTTTCTGTAAGTGTATGCTGATCCATGCCACAGAAAAAATGGCAGATCTGGCCAAGCTTATTTAAAAGTTTTATATAGCTGCCCAATTTATGGAATTATTACTCCAAAATTATAAATATGGGAAATTAAACAGAAAACCATGATTACATTAAAAAACATAAAATCAAAGGAAATGAAATCCATAACTTTAACTAAGTAGTTTTTGACTTGGATAGTATATGGATGAGAGACAATAGATTAGAGCAGGTAAATTGGGAAGGAAAAAAAAACCTCACCAAGAGTGCAAATTGACTCATGGGAAACAATAATAAATGTCGTTTTAATCATTTGATTGACTTAACTGTACATGATCAATTGGCTAAGATTTAATTGGGCATCCCTAGTTATTCATAACATTTCTATGATGTCTTCATAGTAAAATAGAGACTTCATCTATCTCATTTATTTTCATTCTTTCAACCATAGATTGTCGCTTGGATATTTTTAAATTTCCTAATTTTTAACAGTTTATCCACTAAGGCTACCAACTTATTTTTTTGGTTGCTGAATGAGAGAAAAAAAGAGTTTCATAGGTTAAATATATAGATGCCATAGCAGGTAGCAAACACTAAAAAATTAACATTGCCCTTTTAGTAAAACTTGTAATACTAAAATACCTCTTTGTTCAAAATAGTATATGGTTTAATAACTAATAAATGGAGGCCAAAGAGAGGAATTTTTCTCATTTCAAACTCCAAAACTTTGAGATATACATTTGGGGATATATCAAGTCAAATATTTTTGTTTGCATTTATTCAAACATTTATTCTAGCATTTGTTTTTAGAAATTCCCAGAACAACACTATACAGAAAACAATTAATTAAAATTAAAAACAACCATCCCTCTAGAGATTACAGTAACAAAAGGAGCAATGTACAATAATCCAATATGTTAGTCCTAAAGCAATTATAGAAGCCTGGAATAAAATTATAATTTCATTCATACCTTTTCCTAAAAGTATTATTTATAAGAATTGTATGCCTCCAACTTGAGGCGGTAAGATTCCAGTATTGGTTCTGTGTTCAGAGTGATACAGATTGCGCTATCCCACTGGAAATAAATCCCTCCACATATGTTAGTAAGCACCTGTTGCTCTAGAGCAGTGATGGCGAACCTTTTTTTCCTCGGGTGCCGAAAGCGTGTGACTGTGTGCTATTGCGTGCGTGCACGTGCCCATACCCATAATTCAATGCCCCCCACATGCCCCACCCCCTGTGCATGTGCGCGTGACCCCCCACGCTGCCCCACCTCCCACGCACCCGTTTTTCGCTCTCCCCAGGCTTCAGAGCCTTTCTAGGAGCCTGGGGAGGGCGAAAACGGCC
>QLTV01000377.1:549651-569857 GCA_003457575.1 Thermophis baileyi
GCACCCCACCCCTGCACATGCGCGCACGTCCCCCCCCCCGCCCCCCCATTTCCCGACTTTCGGTGGGCCCGGTAGGCAGTAGGCTTGTTCTCCCCAGGCTCCAGAGGTTTCCCTGGAGCCTGGGGAGGGTGAAAACGGCCTCCCCCGCCCCCTGGAGGCCCTCTGGAGGCCAGAAACGCCCTCCCAGAGCTTCCACGCAAGCCAAAAATCAGCTTTCCAGCATGCACATGCGCGCTGAAGCCTGAGTTAGGACAACGGCTCGCGTGCCGGCAGATATGGCTCCGTGTGCCACCTGTCGCACGCGTGCCATAGGTTCGTCATCACCGCTCTAGAGCTTTCAAATGGTGGCAGTTTTCCAATAACTATCAAAATAAAATATAATACTACTTGCGTAAAATAACATAGTAGGGAGTACAGGGAGGAAGATTATTATTTTTTTTGCTGCAAACTTTTAATTCCAACTCCAGATCAAAAAAAATTCTACTGTATAGCTACTTTTTTAAAAAGCTGATTCAGAGAGTAAAGCTGTTTCCAATGGAAGGTTTCTTGCATCATCTTTCCAAAAACTAAATTTGGAAAGCTTAAATTTCCAAATTTTCTCCTTAACAAATTAGGGATACAGATGGTCCTTAACCTACGATCATTCATTCAGTGAACATTCAGTGTTATGACACTACTAAATGGAAGTAGTTACAACCAATCCTTAGAATTCCACCCGTCCCACCACCCCTGTGGTCACATGATCATGATATGCGCCTTTGACAATTGATTCACACTTACGACTGATTATACTTCCTGTGATCACATGACCACTCTGCAACCTTCCTTGCTAGCTTCCCCAGAAAGTCAGTGGGGAAGCCAGCAGGAAAGGTGGCAAGTTGCTGGGATAAGTCTCCCCCATCTGCGCAACCTGACTCTTTGCCTGTACCAGCCACTTGTGCATACTTTCTGATCTGGGTGAGGCTTTTTGTGCACCCTTCCTGAACCCATGCCTCCATTGCACCCTCATGCACTCCCTCAATCTTCCTTGACCCATGCCTCTCGCCACTCCCTTGAATCCTCGCACACCCTTCCTGACCTTCCCTCTGTCCCCATGTTCTCTGTCCCACCTGGCAACAGCCACTTACCTGCCTGCCAACCTGAGACTTGCAACTTCCTTCTAGCTTCCCCACTGACTGGTTAGGTTCCAATTGCTGTTGTAATTTGAAGACTTTCTGTAGAACAAAATAGGAAATTCTTATTTGGAAACAGAAAAACTTGATACTATATAGTAGATTGGCAAAGAAGAATAAATAAGCAAGAACCCTATTTTGATTTGTGAAAAGTGTTTTTTTTAAGTTTCCGTAAAGATGATGATACAATTGCTTATAAAGGATATGATTTCTAGATTTTTAAAACTCACCTCCCTCCTTTACTTTGTCTTAAAGAAATGATGTTGTTTTTACATTTCAGTGGTTCCTTCTTGCTGAATTAGTCAATATTTTGGGTCAATGCATTCTATTCAACTCTCTTGATGTTGGAAAACAGGTTTTACTGGTGGGAATTAAGTCATTCAAAAGTGCATTCAAAAGCAGTGCATTATATTTATGACTAAACAAGCAAAAATAATATCTTAATTTATACAGTATTTGTGTTTAGTTAGAAGAAATATAGCACAGTAAATAAGCTTTTATAACCTTGCTAATATTTTGTGACAGAAAAACATGTTTTAAAACTAATAAAAGTAGACAGTATTGACCAGAGGTGGGTTCCTCCCGGTTCGCACCGGTTCTATAGAACAGGTAGTAAACCGGTGGTGATGTCATGGACCCAGTCCGTGGACGCCGCCATCTTTTTTTGGTTGGGTTTTTTTTTGCTATTTTTTTTTTCTGGTTTTTGCTTCTGCACATGCGCAGAAGCTATGTTTTGATTATTTTCCGGGAAGGGACGCGGCTGGGTGGAAAAGAAGCCTCTCGGCTTCCAAGTTCAGCAGCAGGCTCGGTCCCTTCCCAGGGTCGCTCTTCTCCGCGCCCAAGAAAGATCAAAAGGCGCGGAGCCGCCTAGAGGTAAGAAAATGAACCACTGAGGGAAGGAGCCCCCCGAAGCTGCCGCGTTGCAGCCGCCCCCCCTCCCCGCAGCTTGGAGCTCCAAGCGGAAGAGGTCCTTGGCTGTTGTGAAGAAAGGGCAGCTCTGGGTGCGCCACGCCCGCTTCGTTCTCTTTGAGAGCCGCTTTGCAAACAAGGTGCAAAGTAGCTCTCAAAGAGAACGAAGCTTCTTCGCAACAGCCGAGGATGGAAGAGTTCGCTCTGGAGCGACGCCGGTGAGGAAGGCGGCCGGGTCGGAGGGAGGCATAGCCCGAGCTCTCTGGGACAGGTAAACAAGTGTGGGGAGGTGAAGGGGAGAGAGAAGAGAGAGCGCTGGGCAGGAGCCACAGGAGGAGGAGAGTGGCGGCTCTTCTTCGCCCCTAGAGCGCTGGGCAGGAGCCACAGGAGGAGGAGGGCAGTGGCTCTTCTTCTTTGCCCGGAGAAGGATGCTCTCAAGGCGGCTCTCCACCCTAACCCAGAGGCGGCCAGGGGTTGCTCTCGCCCTCAGGCAACAGCTCCGCCTCCTCCCCTCCTCAAGCCCGGCAAGGAAGCCTGCTCCTCCCGCCAGATCCACCCAAGGAAGGAGAGAGAGAGCCTGGCGGCTCGGCCGAGCTGCCTCTCCCTGAGCTAGAAGCAGCAGCAAGCACCAGGCTGCCCTCTCTTCCAGGTTAGCCTTAAACTCCACCCCATACCGCCTGAGAAAAGGAGCTTTATTTTCTCGCTTGTGCCGGGGAGCGTAGTGGTTCTGCAGGGCCTTTCGGGTGGGAGGCCTGAGAGAAAATTCCTCCCCTGAGGGCCACCCGCTTGCCCATCCGCCAGCCGGGCTGGCCTGGAAGCGGCATGTCCCCTTCTGGCTGGATGCGGGACCCGAGGCGAAGTGGAGGTTGAGCAGGTGGCAGCCCAGAGCAGGGCCCGAAAGGTGGCTGAGCCTCGCCATGTCCCCCCCAACCAAGAAGCCTGCAGCTGCCACTTCTTTGCCAGTGCAAGAAGCCTGCAGCCGCCGGTCTTTGCCGCTGCAAGAAGCCTCCAGCCGCCCGTCTTTGCTGGCGTGAGAAGCCTCCAGCTGCCGGTCTTTGCTGGCGTGAGAAGCCTCCAGACGCCGGTCTTTGCTGGCGTGAGAAGCCTCCAGATGCCGGTCTTTGCTGGCATGAGAAGCCTCCAGCTGCCGGTCTTTGCCGGCGTGAGAAGCCTCCAGACGCTGCTGCCAGCTCGGTTCTGGCCAGCAAAGAGGAGGCTGCTGCAAGTCCTTCGCACCAGCAAAGAGCGGCAGCTGCAAGTTTCTCATGCAGAAAAACACCGGCGGCTGGAGGCTTCTTGCGCCAGCAAAGAGCAGCAGCTGCAGGCTTCTTGCGCCGAAAAAGACCGGTGGCTGCAGGCTTCTCGCACCGAAAAAGAACGGCGGTTGCAGGCTTTTCGCGCCAAAAAAGACCAGCGGCTGCAGGCTTCTGGCACCAAAAAAGACTGGCGGCTGCAGGCTTCTCGCGCCGAAAAAGAACGGCGGTTGCAGGCTTCTCATGCTGAAAAAGACCAGCGGCTGCAGACTTCTCACGCCGAAAAAGACCAGCGGCTGCAGGCTTCTCGTGCCAAAAAAGACCGGCAGCTGCAGGCTTCCCTCCATTGCCCTTCCTGGCCGAAAAGCCATGGCCGGCAGGCCGCGGAAACAGGGTCACCCTCTTGACTGGGGGCCTGGGCGCGTCCTCGGTGAAGCTGGCCCAGAGGGAAGCCTTTCTCCTGCACGCTCATCTCGCGGACGGGACCCGGCCGGCCCGGCTCAGTACACCAGCAGGAGTGGGGTGCTCCGGCTGCAACCACGGGGAAGGGCCGTCAGTGGCGAGAAGGGGTGCTTTTCAGCCAGGAAGGGCAACAGAGGGAAAGCCGAGACGACCACCGCCACCCCACGGCGTCCCGACTTGGATATGGAGCCAGAGTGTCAAAAAAAAAAAGTGTCAAAAAGTGCCAAATTTTTTTTGCCACCGTTTCAGTGGGCATGGCTTGGTGGGGGGGGTGTCATGTGACTGAGTGTGTGTGAGTGATGTCAAGTTGGCCACACCCACTCAGTCACATGCCCCCACCTAGCCACACCCACAGAACCAGTAGTAAAAAAATTTAGAACCTACCTCTGGTATTGACTCTTTGTGGCCACATCTATGCAGTTTCCTTGGCAAATATATAATTGAAGTTGCTACTTCCTTCTGGATTTTTTTTTTTAAACTTCTCTCTTTAGCTTACAATCGTAGAATTCTCCAATAGATTTCTATCCAAATATTAATCAAGTCTGTTCCTGTATAGCGGTTAAGGTCAGCCAGATAACTGCTTACCACACTACAGTGTCTTCCCCACGTGACACATGTTTATTTTTGCTATTATTCACTGCCATCATCTCTCCCAACCACCCCTGGGATATAGGCCTAAGTCCCCCCATGCCTTCATTTTTCTCTTAATTAGAATACCCAAGGGCACTTTAAGGCCAGCAATTACTGGTTCTACAGAGCAGGAGTGTCCACGAGGGATCAAAAAAGTCAAGATGGTGGCAATGACTTCTTGTGGGTTCTATTTTTGAACCGTCAATAACCAGATTGACTCAGACTCAATAGAGACAAAGCCCTGGAAAGCTGGGCGGTTTTTTTTTTTTTTAATCTATCTTAGTTACTTGCAGAGAAGGGTTCAGGAGACTTGACTTTATAAAAGGAAAGCCTGCAAATAAAAAAGCAATTGTAAATTACAAATGCCTTCAACTAATGCAGAAATTACTTTTAATAAAACTTTTCTATTTAATTGACTGTTCTGTAAGTTCATTATGCTGTATTCTTCAAAGTCCAGTTTCACTGTATTTTCATTTTTTAAATTCTATAACATACATATTGCTGACGTATAAATTTTTGTTGTCTTAATCCCTCTTTATCTCTCTGTTGGCACTCTCTATGGAGCTGTAGTCCTTTTTCTACAAAGTTTGATCTGTCCCTTTATCTTTTTTAAAGTTTTTGTTCATCTTTTCTCGTTTGTTCCTTGTTGAACTTCTTGATTCTTCTCTTCTAAATCTTTGGCCTATTTCAGGAAAGTGGCTTGAAGAACTTTTTCCCTGATGCCAGATCTGAAGGAAGGAAATAAATGCTCCTTTTTTTTCCTGGTGGCCTGTCTATCTTTTACTTTGCCCCTTTATTTGACTCCTTGGCTTTGGTCTCTTTATTCAGCCTCTCCATTATAAAGCCTATGGTGGCAGAGTTCCCAGGCAGCCATCTTGTCTCTCCTCCTCCTCCCCCATCTGCCCAATGCTACTCTTTGATTGGCAGAATGAATGGATTGATTGACTTTCTTTACCACCCCACCCCCCAATTGCTTGATTACAACATCAAAATATGGACTCACATCCAAAATTGATTTGTATAATTAAAGAAAACAGTAAACAGCTTCAGCATGTTCATATGCACAAATGTTGGGGTCCAAGAAAAAGTGTAGATGGAAACAAAGGGATGATATGTAGGTGCATGAAAATTTAGATTGATCCTTAAGAAAATAGGTATGAAAGGAACTGAGCAAGAATTTCAGCATATCTAGAATAAAACAACATATTCAGTCTTAGTTCTCTGCTTATCTGTAAATGATTAATTCTTTGTGGAGTCTTGGAAAATGTACATTGCACACTTCTTTTGAATCCACTAACAAGTTCCTTTCTAGTTATTTGATTTGGGGGCGGTGGTAGGAGGGAATACTATTTACTCAGGAATTTAGATAAATGTCCTTTCTTGGCATTCTTAATAGAAGTAGAAGATTTCAGATTACATAGTAATCTCGTTTTGTGCATTTTGATCCAACAGAACTAGATGTGCTCAAAAAAATGGCGAAAGTTTCCACCTCTGTATTGAGACAGGACCCTATACAACAGGGGTGTCAAACTCAAGGCCCGCAGGCCGGATCCGGCCCGCAGGGTGCTTAAATGTGGCCTGCGGGGCTGGCCTGGAAATATCAAAAGAACTGGCCCGCAGTGCCTCTGCTGGCCAAAACAGGTTGTGAGGGGCCCCCGCGCGGCCCGTTTTCGGCCTCCACGGCCTCCAGAGCACTCTGCCGGCCAAAAATGGGCCACGCAGAGGCCCCGTGAGGCCTCTGCGCGGCCGGCAGAGTGCTGCAGGAGGACTGGATTGGACTGGATTACAATTATGTAGCCTCAAGTAAGTGCCTGATCTGGAGAGAAAACAAGCAACATCCTATGTTAATACTACAGTTTAATGCCAGATTTTACATACTGTAGGTCCATTTAATCTACAATCTACAATTTATAATTAATAGTCATTTCTATTTACTATCCTGGAAATTTACCTCTGCTGTTAGGTCTTGTTATTTATGCTACTGCATTTTTATTATTAGTCGAATAATAAAAATACAATAGTATACTGTAAATAGCTTTTCTGCCTGGAAAAGCAATTTACTATTAAACAATGGGGTATAAATTTAGAAATAAAAAGTTTAGCGGAGTATGAAGAATAAGTAATAAATGTTTGCCCGTAATATCTGGTAGAAGAGATAGGAAAATGGTTATAGTAAAGAACCGTGGAAAGAAAGAAGAGAAGGGAAAAAGCGCATCTTGAGCCTGTGTCAAACACCCACCATGACCATGCCCACCCCAGCCACGCCCACCATGACTACGCCCACCCCTGGCCCTCCAAGGTCAAACACAACCCTAATGCGACCCTCAATGAAATTGAGTTTGACACCCCTGCTATACAACAACTTTAAGAATACATACACAACACATAGAACACAACACATAGAATAAAGATAACTGGCTTTCCTCCTTCCCCAATGTAATTTAGCAGATAGCATAGGGCTTGATGGTGAACCTATGGCACGCGTGCCGGAAGTGGCATGCAGAGCCATCTGAGCACACCAGCCATCACCCGTTGCTCTTCTGGGTTCCGGCGCGCATGGTCTTCGCGTGTGTGGGAGCGCCGGAAACCGGAAGAGCAGCTCCCTGGTGTGCATGCGTGCGCCAGGAAGCTGAGCTTCTGGTTTCTGGCGTGCGCACCAGCCAGCAGGTCTTCGTGCACACATGCGCGCCAGAAACCGGAAGACCAGATGACCGGCGTGCATGCGCACGCCAGAAACCAGAAGCTCAGCGTCCCGGCACACACATGCACGCTGGGGAACTGCTCTTCTGGTTTCTGGCGCTCCCACGCGTGTGCGCTGGGGAACTTCTCTTCTGGTTTCCGGCGCTCCCCCGCGTGCGCTCCAGTTTCGGCACTCGTTGGTGAAAAGGTTCGCCAACACTGGCATAGGGTCTTAGAAAGGACCACTAGATCTACCTTTTCTAAGATTAGCACTTTACTGGGGCATTCCATTCAGCCTCTGCTCTATATCCACAATACATATTTTCTTAGGGGTTTCTCTAGGGGTGTGTAGCTCTTTCATCCAAAGATGGAAAAGTGCTTTGGAATGGGTGTAGATGCACAGTATGCCCCTTTTTCTTTAAATATGTATCTTTTGCAGAATTGCATTTGTGAGACTAAGAAAGGACAGATTCCTTGAGAAGGTTCTGGCAGGTGCAACCTTGATGCCCACGCCCACAAGCACATCAGAGCTTAAGTACTGTACATTTTTAACTTCCACACCTACTGAATGTCATGTGATAACATCAAGGTCCTTTGGGGATTCTGTGACCTGGTCCTGTGTGGCCTGTTCTAGAAATAGTCTTTTCTGATTCAGCAACAGGGCCTGGGGTGAAAATTTTAAAAAGGGAAGGTTTTTTCCTTTTAAAAAATTTCTTTAGGATAGCACGAAAAAAGGCACGAATAGCTGTATGTTTTTGTTTTTCTGTACAGAGGGCTGTTTACAAAGCTTTCTGAGAGGAGAAAATATGCACAGTTCCACAGAAATCAGTGTCAGGCTTTTGAATTATGTTGTCTTAAATTCATTATATCTGATGGTATATTTTAAATTTTGTACTGAATCTTATCTTTTTTTGGGACAAAATGGGTGATAATTGCCTTGGGAATATGGCATAAAGAAGAGGATGAACTTCTTGGTCTTTTTCCCATTATCCACTGCAAAATATGAGCGATGAAAATGATGGATATTTCTTTTAGTCTTGTTTAATTCAACCAGGATCTAAAGCTAAATGTCTAAGCCAGGTGAGCTGTGTGACTCAGAAAACATAATAACCCAACTGCTGAGATGGCATGACAATGAAGCAAAGCCACATGGAACAAATGAATTTTTAATAATAATAATAACAAAGGATAATAAAGGGTTGAACAATCCACTGATTGATCCAGAGTTGTAACGTGTGTGTGTGTGTATAGAGAAAGTGCTTTATTGATTGATAGTACAAAAACATGAAAAACAACAACAATATGAAGCAATACTTCTAAACAAACATACAAAGGATTATTCTGATTTAGACTGTATCCCAAAGGAAATTAATGGATTAATTTTTCATTATTATTATTTGTTTATATAATGTACATTACAGTTGTTGTAATGTAATGTAATTACTTCATTACAGTTGTTTTACAGAAGTACCCAGATGAGAAGCACCTACTTTATGAGGTTGAGGATGAACATCTATTGCATCGTTCCAACTCTTACATGCAAATTTATCAAAGTAATCATATCCACGGCCCTTTAGGTGTCATGGGCACTATTGCACATGAGTTGGAGATGATAAACAATGAAGGCCAGAGCATTAGATTAAGACTGGTGTGAGGGCCTAATGAATTCACCATTTTGGGGGGGGAGGTGGCACATAATTCTTTCATTCATCATAGAAAATTAATTGCCATGCATAGAATGCCTCCTACAGTCTTTCATGGGCTTTGAAGACAAACCGCTTGTGGAAATTAATCTGTGATTGGTGTACAACAGCAGGATCCCCTAAGCATTTTATAAAGCATGAATGAATGGATGCCAATTGTCCCCTGATGTAGGTAATGGTTTTATGGTACTTGGAGGACTGGATCTCTTCTCTTGACAGCCTGCAGACATTAGAAGCCCCTCATGACTGGCTTGCAGTGTCGATGTTATGGAGTGATTTTTACTTTACTGCCTTTTCCATCAGATCATCCCCCTTTCTTTCCACACACAAGGTTAATTCACTTCTTGATCACATTATTTCTTCGCTGCTCTTTGACAATATAAAAATTCTGAGTGGACAGCTCAATCCCTCTTCCATCTCAGATTTGATTGTTATGGTATTGCTGGGCATCCCTCTGAGGCCTCCAGCAGCCTTTGCTGCACTTTATGACACTTAAATGGCTGGGCTACAATTTCTCCATCTATTCACAAAATGCTGTTAATAACTCATTTCCAAAAAGGCCCTTCTTTATGTCGTGGCATTAAAGGATTTTTTATTAGGTGCCAGGGTAGGTGACACACAGCCCCAGTAACCAAAGAGTTAATTAATCTGTTGGAATTTATAGCCTTTTATACTGCACTCAGTGTGACAGTCCCTAAGAGAAACAGATACTATATTTACAACCCAGCTGAAATATTCAGTAATATAGTCTGCATACTGGCCCACTCCATCAGCGTATGCCTGTTGCTAAAGGAACCATTAATCAACCAAGATGGATTTGTGTAATCTGTCTTCTTTCTTATTCTGGGATTCCAATAAATATTGAAATAATAATTTATTGATTACCCTGCAATATAAATGTGTAGTAAAGGGACCCAAGATATTTGCATGGTAATGCGTTTTTTGAAAGCTCTTGGCGTAGGTAGGAGAAGGGAGCAATGTGATCCTTAAGAGAGTAAAAGAGTATTTCACAGGATGTTCCGGTCATTGTTCTCAGTCATGGAAGTGTTTTGGAGATAGTTTTGGATAGAGTGATGCAAATAAACTTTTATCAGCAGCCGTGCTACCCTCACTTGAAGTGGAATGTTAGCAATAAAGTTACTGGTACATAGTATAGTTGGCCAGTCATTGATCTACTCTACAAAATCAGAAAAAGTAGAATTCAGTTCAGGAGCTGCTACTGTGCTGCTCCCTTCAAACATTGTGAATGCACTGGGTTTACTGGAATGGTTGGTGATTATGCTTATTTGGAATCCATCTTTTCATAATTTTCATTTCATGTCTTCTGCCTTCACATGCTCTGATGCTCAGTTGGGTGTCTATAAAAATATAGCATGTTCTTCCCCTTTTGGGAAGGCAAGCGATCCATCTTACTCAAAATTTTGCCCCAAACTGTGTTTTCCAGCAAAAGGTAGAGCTGTCCTTCAGCCTGGAATGACTTGAAGAAATGATGACAGTTCTTTGCCGCAACTCATAAGTATGGTGGTGCAATGTGCTTTGACCAATTGGTGGTTTCTCATTCAGATTTTCATAGTGTATTTATGCCTTTCACAATCAATTATAATCTTATCTAAAATAATTGCATATAGCTGTTACCCACAAGGCATGAAAAACAATGCACAATTAAAAAACAAAAAACAATAATGCAAGTAAAAGGCAAAATAAAATAATCTTTCAAAACTACCTTGAGCAACATTTAAACCCGTTGAAGATCAGCATTCAATAAAAGCACCAGTGGGAAGGTGGGAACCTGAATATCAACACATCAATTTGAAATGACTCAACAATTAAAAATTTTTCAGTGACCTAATTTTGATGCAAAAAGTATCTCAGCAAGTCCCTATGTAAAGGGGAGCATTATATAGTCTTTTATGACAATACTCCTACAAAATGCAATACTTCTGCAATTTGCACAGTTCACTAATCTCAGCCAATTTTTACATTGTCTTGATATTTTTGTGGTCAGTATTATGCAGATGAAGAAATGATGGATTTGTAGAATCCTTAAGATTACAAGCTCTATTATGCTTAGTGATCCAAACTGAATTAAGTCTTCAGAGCAATGTATGAATACAGCGCAACTGCCACAAAAACATGAGCAAAGAAATAAGTTAATTACATATATAGCTTAACTAACAAAATCTTAGGATATTCAGAAAACCCAACTAGACTGTCAATCTTTTGGGGTGCATAACATTCTCTTATAAGATCTCCTCTCTTAAAGCAGTCACCTGAGTTGTCTATAACTATATCTTACATCATTTTTCATGATTAATAGTTGTAATTTTGTGGATACACAAATCATTGATACAATAGATTTTGAAGGTTCATAAAAGTACAATGCAGTTTTCCGTAAGTGCATCTAATCTGGATCTCTCTCTCTCTCTCCCTCTCCCTCTCTCGCTCTCTCTCTCTCTCTCTCTCTCTCTCTCTCTCTCTCTCTCTCTCTCTCACACACACACACACACACACACAACATTGCTCTACACATATCTTCCAACATCTGATGAAGTTTAAAAAATGGATGGAGTACAGTTTTCTAGGAAATATGATAATAGAATGATTCTGGAGGATATGGAGGATGCTGTTTTAATTAGCTTTCTCCTGATTCACAAGCTGAGAAACCGGACGTTTGTTTTATTTGTAACAGAGGTGGGTTTCAGCAAGTTCTGACCAGTTCTGGAGAACCGGTAGCGGAAATTTTGAGTAGTTTGGAGAACCGGTAGCGGAAATTTTGAGTAGTTCGGAGAACCGGTAAATACCACCTCTGACTGGCCCCGCCCCCATCTATTCTCTGCCTCCCGATTCCCAGCTGATCGGGAGGAAATGGGGATTTTGCAGTAACCTTCCCCTGGAGTGGGGAGGGAATGGAGATTTTACAGTATCCTTCCCCTGCCATGCCCACCAAGCCACGCCCACCAAGCCACACCACGCCCACCAAGCCACGCCCACAGAACCGGTAGTAAAATTTTTTGAATCCCACCACTGATTTGTAAGATGTACTTGAAAACTGTAGAAAGAGTGTAGAGAAGAGCAACAAAGATGATTAGGAGACTGGAGGCTAAAACATATAGAGAACGGTTGCTGGAATTGGGTATGTCTAATTTAATGAAAAGAATGACTAGGGGTGACATGATAGCAAAGTTCCAATATCTCAGGGGCTGCCACAAAGAAAATGGAGTCAAGCTATTCTCCAAAGCACCTGAGGGCAGGACAAGAAGCAATGGGTGGAAACTCATCAAGGAGAGAAGCAACCTAGAACTAAGGAGAAATTTCCTGACAGAACAATTAATCAGTGGAATAACTTACCTCCAGAAGTTGTGAATGCTCCAACACTGGAAGTTTTTAAGAAGAGATTGAATAACCATTTGTCTGAAATGGTATAGGGTTTCCTACCTAAGCAGGGAGTTGGACTAGAAGACCTCCAAGGCAGGGGTGGGTTCCTCCCGGTTCGGACCGGTTCTCCCGAACCGGTAGCGGCCCGCTGATGATGTCATGATGACATCACCGAACTGGATTGGTCGGTGCCGGTCCGTGGGGGCCGCCATCTTTTTTTTGAATTTTTTTTTTAAAAAAAAATTTTGAAAAATTTTTTTTACTTTTTTTTTCTTCTGCGCTTGTGCAGAAGCCGAGTTTCCGGCACAGCGCATGCGTTGCCATCTTGTTTTCAGCTTTTTTTATTTTTTATCTATTTTGTTGTACTGAAAGAAAAAGCGAAATACTTTGGATATGCATTATTTCAAGCTTGGACTAGAGGGTAAAACATATAAAGAACAGTTGCTGGAATTGGGTATATCTATTTTAATGAAAAGAAGGACTCAGGGTGACATGATAGCAGTGTTCCAACCTCCAGAAGTTGTGAATGTTCCAACACTGGAAGTTTTTAAGAAGAGATTGGACAACCATTTGTCTGAAATGGTATAGGGTTTCCTACCTAAGCAGGGAGTTGGACTAGAAGACCTCCAAGGCAGGGGTGGGTTCCTCCCGGTTCGGACCGGTTCTCCCGAACCGGTAGCGGCCCGCTGATGATGTCATGATGACATCACCGAACTGGATTGGTCGGTGCCGGTCCGTGGGGGCCGCCATCTTTTTTTTGAATTTTTTTTTTAAAAAAAATTGAATTTTTTTTGAATTTTTTAAATTTTTTTTATCCTTCTGAGCATGCGGTCGCCATCTTTTTTTCGCCTTTGTTTTTTTATTATTATTTTTTTGGATTTTTTGTTACTGCGCATGTGCGCACGCATGAGGCGCGTGTGCACCCACGTGGTGCGCCCACATGGCATGCCCACACAGCACGCCCACGTTGCATGGGAGGGAGCAAACCGGCAGCGAGGTAAGTTGGAACCCACCCCTGCTCCAAGGTCCCTTCCAACTCTGTTATTCTATTCTAAAACTCTATAGAAATGATTGTCTACTGATAGGCTACTTTCATGTTTCTTAAAACATGTCAGTTTCTATGTGTGCTTAGTTGTCTCCTAAAGAAAGGCAGAAGCACCATAAAATAAGATGATAAACGCTTGTTAAAATATGTAGATTGAAATTAACACCATATTGCTCTATGGGGTAAAGACTATGATTTATGTGTCAGTGAAGATTGTCAGTCACTCAGGTAAAGTTGTCTAGAAGTTGAGTCATAGCAACTGGAAAGTCTGAAGAAGCTACTTGGACAAGCAGCAAAACATTTTGAACCAACAAGAGAAGAAATCCAGTTGCCATGACTTCCAGGCTACGATTTATGGCTTTCCTATAACCTTACTAGCTTACTATCTCTTGATTGGCTACATGAAGGCCACTGATCGCCTTTCGGATTTCTTGATCTTTAAATTAGATTTGCAATCAACTTTCCTTTAAGTCGAGGACATCAATGAGTATCCTTGGAAAAACAATTTAGTTAAGTAAATATTCAATTGACAATGGTCCACTGTGAAATAGGACATACTGTATAGTCACACATATGGCACAAAGATTCTAAGGAATCTTGACTGTTGACATCTTTACTGTACTGTACACAATTTCAGAATACTGCTTCCGTCTGTTTGATTTTCTTTGAATGAATCACTAGCTGTTCATTGACATCTTTTGGCACATCTGGAATTTGTGGCTGGAATACCTTCGGAGTACAACGATCTTTTGGAAGACTTTTCTTGTTTTGTCATGTCTGTTTCCATCTTTGATGTTTTTAACAGATATTGTTCTAATGCTGCTCAGGTTTTTTTTAACAATTTCTAACAATTTCTCCAGATGATTTTTTTTATGAAGCAAACAATGGTGATAAATCATAACAGGAAAAAATGACTAAATCTATAGCACCATTAATTCCAACTAAAGCATAAATCTGATCTGATAGTATATTTTTCAGTATGATGTTTGGATTATCTTGAGTAATATTTGCACTAGACAAGTATATATAGAAGTGTAACTTTATTGCTATAATGACATATATTTGTGTATCATTTTTTCACTTTTTTGTTATAACACTTTTATTCTCTTTGACAATGTACATATCACTATCACTTTTTGTGTTTTGCTTTTTTCTTGTTTGTTATTAATTAAAAAGCAATATAAACAAACAAACAAACAATAAATAAATAAATAGTTTATTGTTTGGTAGTGCACCAATAGTATCAAAGTTACAACTACATTGAGGTATATGAGCTTGCTTAGACTAGAGGTCCCATCTTGTGAAAATAGATTATTCAGTATACTGTAAACCTAGACTTATTTGTGATCAACGCTGTTTGTGCATTCTGTTGGCTGGATAAAAAAAAAGAATCCATGAATTCTGCAAAAGGGACTTTTTTTCCCTTAATTTTTTTTGTTTCAAGTTTCTTATTTTGTTTTACATCTATCTATCTATCTATCTATCTATCTATCTATCTATCTATCTATCTATCTATCTATCTATCTATCTATCTATCTATCTATCTATCTATCTCATACATTCTAATACAAATAAAATTAGTAGAATTAATCATAGTTATTACATTCAACCAATTTATATATTTCTAATAATACACATTTATATTAAGTTATAGTTTGTCATTATTTAATTATTCCGTTTTCTCTTGTTATTGCTTTTATTTTATTATGTAAAAGTGTATACACTAATATCCTCCCTTTCTCTTATTTCTGTTTCTTATTCTAACTTTTAATCATGTCACCCTTTTATTAAAAGACATTTTCTTTCTATCCTACCTAACTTCTAATCATGTCACCTACCTAAAAAAGAAAGAAAAGAGAGAGAAAAAGAAAAGCAAATCAAAACAACAAGAAAGAAAAATCATCTATCCATCGTCTCTTGCCCCCTTCAGTATTTTAGTTGCTATACTTTTTTTGACTTGCCTCCCATATTCCTCTCTTGAATCTTTATCTCTGTCTGCGTCTACTTCTTGGCTATTCAATCTAAGTATTTCTCCCATCTCTACCCTCTTCCACTGCTTATTTTCCAAAATTTCTGCCCACGCCCCTATCTCCCTTTCAAAAGTATCTTCCTGTATCTCCAATTCTCTTTTCAACTCTCTTAAAATATTTTCCCCCTGGTTTAATTCATCAATCACTGTTATTTTCATTATTATCTCCTCCTTGTCTTCTTCTTTTGTTCGCTGGTTCTTTTCCTCCATTTCTTCTGTTGGCTCCTCCCTTTCCTGAGTGTCTTGGTCTTTATTCATCATCCCTTGTATAGTATTTTCCATTTTTTTCATAGCCTCCTTAAATCCATTCTCCATGATGTCCTTTGTGTTTTGAAAAAGCAACACCATCTCCTTCAAAGTTCCACTCCTTTCTTCCTTATAAAGCATCTTTTTTTGTTTTTTAATGTCCAGTAGTCAAAGAACCATTTATTCAGTCCTAAAGTCGCCCTTCAAGGAGTACACTAATCACAGTTCTTTATATCCCATAGGTAAACAATCAGTTCCGTTTAAATAGTCCCAGAAGTTATCAAGAGCCTCTTCACATCCCCTTTACAGATTCAATCTTCTAGCATAACATTCAGGGGTCCCTTTAATTAAATAATTTCCTTGTTTTCATATTTGAGTCTCCAGTAGTAAGGGGGTAGTTAGATATAATCCTGTAATATTGTATATTTCCTTTCATCAGCAGATGGCACTCTCAACTTAAATTTCAGTGTTGCCACTAGTCAATCGTTATTTTAGTTAAAGTTCAATTATAAAAGCAGGTTAAGTTTTTTAAGTAAATGATTCCAACATTTTAAAATGCCTTCCCATTACCACGTCTTCCCAGTTTAAGAGTCCAATTTTCTGTATATTTAAAAATTTATTATTTTTCTCTCTTTACATCTCTTCCTTCTGGTCTGGTATTTTCCTCAGAATGCTTAACCACCGCTTTAACAAATAGTGCTGAGAAAACAGTTCTAAATTATTCCTTGGGGTTAGGTTTTAAGCGAAAAGGAATCATCTCCCCAGTTCCAGTCACTGTTCACCTACTTTGCTCCAGCACCAGTCTTAGTTGTTCCTTGGTTGTCCCAGCTTCGTGGCAGCCATCTTTAGGCTGCCTCTTCTCCTTGCCATGGCTGAGAGGGAAAAGAAAGCCCTGGGCCAGGCAGGAGAGATGCGGCTCTCCGCAACCTCACAGGGTGCCCCTCTTTGCTTCACCACCCCTACAGGGCAGCTTTGGCTCCTTTCAGAGCCCACCGATGGGGAGAGCTCAGCACGGGAGCGTGGAGACCTGCTCCGCATGTCCAATCCTGCCGCAACATCAACCGGAAGTCGATTAATATTGAACATTATTTGCAGAAGAGGATATATATATATATATACTTCTACACTTTGAACTTACTTATGAAACAGCTTGTAAGATGTATCCTGTTTAGAAGAAATTCCTTTCTACGTTTTCCTTAGTTTCCTACTCTGTTTGACACCCTGGTGAAAATGGGCGAAAAGGATTCTGCAAAAGTTGGATGACTTTTTAAAAATACCTGTGCTTTGGACTCAGTTCCCACTAACCTCTGCGAATATGTGATTATTTCCATACTGAAAAGTAAACCTGCTGGATTTATGCTTGGTTTTTAATTTCTCTTTCACCTTAAGTCTTTCTTAGCTTTGTCCAGAAGAGGGAAGCATCTTCACTGTATCTTTATAGCTTCACAGCTGCAAACACCTGCATGCACACTTCAGCTGAATACATAGGAACTAAAAAAATGGAACGGGAATTGTAGTGTGATTAGATATAACACTGGGTTTAAAAGTATAATTCCCACAAGGATCTGCATTATCTTTAGGTACCATGTGATTTTATGTACCTTACTTCGTATTCATTCCAAAGAGCTGCGTGGACCAATTTTTTTAAAAAAGTGTTGTTGAACTATTCAGGTTCCATTTCCTTTGACTGCCCACAATCTGTAATGGTACTGGTAGTCCTTGATTAATGACCATAATGGGGCATGCCTGTTAGATCGTAAGTGGTGACAGACATGTGACCAATTTGAGTTTACATCCTTTTTTGGCAGCAGTCATTAAACAAATCACCATGGTGAATCTGCAGTTGTTAAACAAAACACAACTGTTGTTAAGCAAACCAATTGTTCACTCTGGTGCATTTTTGCTGAAAATCAGTTTCTGGTTTTCAGGAAAAAATGTCATAAATGGTGGTCAGGTGACTGCAACATGCTGCAAACGGCTATAAATGCAGACTGGTTGCCAAGCGCCCAAAATGAAGTCATTGGGATTTAGCTGTCAAAACTTTGGAGTCAGGTTATAAGTATCCTTTGGGAGAGTCCATTGTAATTTCGAATGGTTGCTGGTTGTAAGTTGAGGACTACTTGTATGTGGGAATGACCATAGGAGACAGTTCTCACAGTAAATGTAATAAATGGCATGTAAAAGATGTCTCAGCCCACAGAAGAAGGGACAGCATGGGAAACATTTCTGAAGAGACTCTAGTTTTCTGGAGAAAAAAAAAGAAATGAAAGGAAAAATACTTTCAGTCTTGAAAGATTCTGTTAACGTAACTTAGAGTAATGACAGAGTTAGCATTCTTTGTCATGCTTCTTGTCTGGACTAGCTCAAGGGGCTAATATAACCTTCCTTCACTCTCTTTCAGGACACAGCTGGTTCTGACTATATGACTGGATAAGTTCAACACACACTTTTGTAGTGATAGAAATATCCAGAACAAATGTGATAGGAAGTTATATCATTCATGAAGTTGTCTAACTTAGATTTTGGGGATGTGATTTATTTTTTTGTTACATTTCTATACTGCTGAAGCAAGTTGGAATTCCCAGAATTTAGTAGAATTTACTAAAGCATCTAAGGTAAAGTTGAAGTCATCCATCAAGTTACATTATTACAGTTAGCTTAGCACAGGAGTGCCAAACTCAATTTCATTGAGGGCCGCATCAGGGTTGAGTTTGACCTTGGGGGGCCGGGGTGGGCATGGACAGGGTGGGCATGGACAGGGTGGGCGTGGCCAGCTCGACGTCACTCGTGTCAGGGGTGCCTGTGGTGGCCCGAATGCTCTGCCAGAGAAAACGGACTCCCGATCTCTGTTCTTGGCTGGGACGGCCTCCTGCAACCCTCTGCCAGTGAAAATGGAGCTCGGGAGGGCCGCGTGCGGAGAAACCGCAGGCTGGTCCTTTGCTGTTTCCAGGGCAGCCCCATGGGCCAGATCTAAGCACCCTGCAGACCGGATCCGGCCCATGGGCCTTGAGTTTGACACCCTCAGCCCAGCATAACACTAGGTTTTGCAAGGAATACTTCCAGATCAGTCTGTACAAGAACAAACTTTGGGTTTATTATAAATATTTTATTTATTTATTTTATAGTAATAGCTTACCTTCTCAGAGTTGAAAGCAGCATATGTTATGTATGTTTTCTTGTATCTTCATAGTAACAACCCAATGAGGTATGCATATATACAGTATGTGTATGTGTACACACATTGTGTGTGTGTGTGTGTGTGTGTATGCCTGCAATCCTTACAAATATCCTGCTAATAACTCATTATTAATATATTCACAAGAATATATTGGGAATGGTTGAGAAGCAATGACTGATCTAGGCCAGCTTTTTGTATTCATGGCAGCAGAGTATTGTTAGCAAATTTAACATTCATCTGCAGGGAAGTTGCTGAGGCTCAGCAGGATCTACCCTGAGACCTGTTCTTAGCTGTTCTTGGAACAAGTTTCCCCTCTGGAGCTCCATGCTTTGATCAGCATTAGGCAGTCTCTTGCATTTTTAATTCTTCACAATGCTATGTTGGGGACATTGTGGGAAATTAAAATGGTGAGTCAGCAACTAGTCCTGTTAGGGACATTTGTCTTAACTGCTGCCGGAGTCAAGGGACTTTCAAACTTGGAATCAGCCTTTATTCAAAGCAGAAACATTATGATTTATAGTACATTTCCTTAAACATAACAAGTCAATGAACTTCTGATGTTCTTTGTGGAGAGCAAAGGTCCATAAACTCAGCGATTTCAATATCTCCAGAAGAAAATGGGAATAATTATCTCCCTCTCATTTTGGGGAGGCTGCTGAATGGATAAGAGAGTTGGAAAAAAATTTCTTATGGAAGACAAACTTCTTGCAAATATATATTCTGATTTTGCCAGCAGTGTTTACTGTTAGTGAGGCAATCACCCCCAAGTAAATTTCAGCTGGAGAAGAAGAAACTATTGTCCAAAAATATTATTCTGAGATCCTTGGCCATGTGAAAATAGGATAATGAAGGCCGTACAGTTTTTCCTGCTGCAGCTCTAGACTAGAAGGCAATGAGATGTAATGAGAGATACTGTCCCATCCCCAGAGTTGAAATCAAAATGTACTTGCAGGACAGTTGGCTTCTATAGGTGTGATATATAGCAAATGCCATTTCATTGTTTGCCTCAGGTAGCAAAATATCACTGGGAAGTCTTTTTGCTTGGGATTATCTGAAAAACATAATTATTCCTGCTATGTGTGGTATTCCATAACTTTTGCAAACGAATACATAGCTGAAATAATAAATTGGGCAATATTCATGGAACAAGAGAATGTAATAACCATCTACATATTGACTTTTAAAGTTATAAAGCATGTTTATAGAATATATTTTTATCAATCATATTAGTTATGGAGCCTCTATGGTCAAAGGCAGAATACTTGTATTCATGTGGTGCTGTAGATAAACAATAGAATATATGGCTTCCCTCAGAGTATCTGACAAGCTACTTATGGCTTCCCTCAGAGTATCTGACCAGCTGCTGTCAGAGGTGTGTGTGTGTGTGGTGTGTGTGTGTGTGTGTGTGTGTGTGTGTGTAAGAGAGAGAGAGAGAGAGAGAGAGAGAGAGAGAGAGAGAGAGAGAGAGAGAGAGAGAGAGAGAGAGAGAGAGAGAGAGAGAGAGGGGAAGGCACAGCAACACAAA
>QLTV01000377.1:570226-596375 GCA_003457575.1 Thermophis baileyi
TACACCTTATCTGTCTGGAACCCGCACTACATATCGGACATTAATACAATTGAGAATGTCCAGAGATATTTCACGAGAAGAGTCCTCCACTCCTCTGTTCGCAACAGAATACCTTATGCCACCAGACTTGAAATTTTGGGCTTAGACAATTTAGAACTACGCCGTCTTAAGTCTGACCTAAGTGTAGCACATAAAATTATCTGCTACAATGTCCTACCCATCAATGACTACTTCAGCTTCAACCGCAACAATACACGAGCACACAATAGATACAAACTTAAGGTAAAACGCTCCAAACTCGATTGCAGAAAATACGACTTCAGCAACAGAGTGGTCAATGCCTGGAATACACTACCTGACTCTGTAGTTTCTTCCCCAAATCCCCAAAACTTTAACCTTAGACTGTCTACTGTCGACCTCACCCCATTCCTAAGAGGTCTGTAAGGGGCGTGCATAAGCGCACCAATGTGCCTACCGTCCCTGTCCTAATGTCCCCATGTACTCATAAACCATCTCATGTATACATGTTTATATTTTTACTGTAATTTTATATATGCTTGACAAAATAAATAAAAAAATAAATAAAATAAAAATAAGAATACCATTGTTTTAAAAAGCACTGAGCCAGTGTGCAGCTTTCATTATGATTTTCTGCCCAGACAATCCAGCTTCAACATACCTACCTTAAGTAATATATTACCTAAATACCAGGACAATTTGGTGGTCAAATGAGAAGATAATGCTATTTCTTGAGTTCCTCGTGAGCCTGAGATTACCCTAATATGTCTGATCACCCCTTTAAAAAGGTGCTACGGCAAAATCCATGGACTGACCTTATGAAGAGAAGGCTGCATTTGTTTTATTCTTGATGATCCTAGCACGCTGATGTGAGTAATCACAAAAGAAATGTTAGACAAGCTGCAACAACTGAATCGGATATTTGACTTACTGATTTATTTCTGAGTAGACATTATTGTAAAGAGTAAAATAAAGCAAACTATCTAGTTGACCTTGGTGGATCATCTAAAAGGTTTGGCAGAACTGGATTCTATTTAAAACTGACCAGGAGTTTACTAAAAAGTAGCATGGATGTCTCCTGGGGTCTCCTGCTTGAGCAGGGGGTTGGACTAGATGACCTCCAAGGTCCCTTCCAGCTCTATTCTGATACAAAATCTCAATGAACTTTCAATTCATATTCACTTTTGCCAAACTCTTTTTCAGGATATTTATGATCAGTTTCTGGACAGGTAGGTGAGAAGCTATCTGGAATATCTAATTCAACTTAAATCAAAATGGTGCCTTGTGAGCCCTGACTTCTGCAGAACACTTTAGATATTTTATTGGACCAAGTCTATGTTTTTATTTAGTTCCCACCTTGTGTTTTGGGAACCTGAAACAATCTAGCCAAACCTACAAAACAATACAAAAACCCTTCAATAAAAATCAAACTCTCGTGACATAAATCCATTAAAAATGGAAATGCAAAATTAAAATCTAATTTATTTAAAAAGCAGTCTGATCCTAAATCATTTTTTACCCTGCAAACTCCCGAGGGAAGGAGCATTTTTTCTACTGATATTCAAAGCAAGACACTAATTGTATGTGCACAAGGGGAAATTGGAGTGCTGGCACTTAAAAGACCCTACTTCTAGCTAACACATTGTGAGCCAGACCCAACAATGGCACTACTAGATGATCTCCTCCAGAAGTGGGATGGTATAAGAAGAGGCAGTTTTTAAAATACTTTTGGGGGAATGCTACAGAGGTGGGTTCCTCCTGGTTCGGACCGGTTCGCCTGAGCCAGTAGCGACCCGCTGGTGATGTCACGGTGATGTCACGGAACCGGTTCTGTCGGTGCCAGTCTGTGGGCACTGCCATCTTTTTTTGGGAATTTTTTTTGGGGGGGAATTTTTTTGGGGGGAATTTTTTTCTGGGTTTTTTTTCTTCTGCGCATGCGCAGAAGCTGAGTTTCTGGCACTGCGCATGCATCGCCATCTTGGTTTTGGCTTTTTTGTGGGGGGGGATTTTTTTTTTGGATTTTTTGCCACTGCACATGCATGCACGGGGCGCGGGAGGAAGTGAACCGGCAGCGAGGTAAGTTAGAACCCACCCCTGGAATGCTGTAAATACTGTGGGACCCCTAACTATCATTTTTTTTTTAAAAAAAGGAAGATCTGTGACCAAACATAAGAGCATCTGTGTCTGAGCAAAATGTAACCTTTGTAAACATACAGTACTCAATGGTTATCTACTAAATGACTAATGGTCAGCTTAATGACCCATGCCAACTCATGGTAGAATGATCCATTCATTTGCAGACAACACTAATGAAAGAAGTTATGCCAGAATGAACAGAAAGGCATTCCATTCCACACTTACATTATTGTATCAAAGATTGGCATAGAATGACTGAAAGTACCTGAGAAATGAGAAAACACATTCAGTGACTGATAACCAAACTGATTATTCTGATGGATAAAGTTGTGGCAGACTAGTATCCGAAAATAATGTTCCTGAGAACAGAAAAAAAATTGTTTTAACATCTCCCTTCCAAACAGGGAACTAAAATGTAATAATGTCCAAATCTGAATTAATTGGAAATTGCTTGTCAGAGTCTACCATATTGTTTTACCAAAAACTAAGAGAAAATGAAGGAGAAAGGGCTAGCTAGGTCAGCTCTTATTCAACTTTCTCTCCAAAAACATACCTAAGATCCTAATATCTTTCCATTACCTTTCAACTCAGTGAATGGGGAGGTGGCTCACCATGAACTCTTTGTACATTCACACCTCACCTAGAGATACCTTACCTCGCAGACTTTGCAAAGATGTTCGCAGAGATGTTGAGACTTTGGAAATAGTGCAAAGAAGAGCAACTAGGATGATTAAGGGCCTGGAGACAAAAACATATGAAGAACCGTTGCAGGAATTGGGTATGGCCAGTCTAGAGAAAAGAAGGACTAGGGGGTGACATGTTAGCAGTATTCCAGTATTTGTGGGGCTGCCACACAGAAGAGGAGGGTCAACTTATTTTCCAAAGCACCAGAAGGCAAGACAAGAAACAATGTATGGAAACTATTCAAGGAGAGCAGCAACTTGGAATTAAGGAGAAACTTGCTAACAGTGAGGACAATTAACCACTGCAACAGCTTGCTTTCAGAGGTTGTAGGTGCTTCATCACTGGAGGTTTTTAAGAAAAGACTGGACAGCTACCTGTCTGAAATGGTATAGCGTCTCCTGCTTGAGCAGGGGGTTGGACTAGAAGACCTCCAAGGTTCCTTCCAACTCTATTCTGATTGAACTGATTGACTTCTGATTTTCTGCTAAGGTAATCCTTCTCAAGGAGGAACAATTATGAAAGAGATTCGAGTTTGATTCCCCCCCCCCTTATGGGTATAACTGTGTAAACGAACAGTCACTAAATAAACTGTTATAATCTGTGTTTTGCTGGTGTGAAGTATGCATGTCATACATAAGTGAAAGCTGGAAAAGAATGTGGAAATCTTATAAAGGTGAACCAGTCAGAGATATTTATAATATCTGAACATTGGGATTCCAGCTGAATTGAACAGAATAAACTGAGATGCAGAAGAGACAAAGACATGCTTCACAAGATAATATTTTGCAGTTCTGCTCAGATACCAGTGGTGGCTTGTCCACCATGACTTTTTACTGCAAAGTAAAAAAGTAGTGTTGTGATGCAAACTATGTTCACTCAAGCACTAGGGGAGAAGGGATATTTCAGAAACAAGTGCACAAATAGATGAAAACTGATGAAAGAGATAATTCTGCTGCATTTGCAATTCTAAGTTGACTTTTTTCTTTTCATCTCCTCCCACAATACCCTACATTAACTTGAGAACATAACTTCAGTAAAACAGAAGTTTATAGGATACTTTCCACTGAAGCTAGTGGCTTTGATTAGGACCATGTTTATCCCATGAGAAAGCAGTGTGCTGCTCATTGATATGTCAGGCAGTTTTTGCTGGACCTGAGAGGCAAATAGAATGGAGCTCTAAATCAGGGTTGTCAAACTGGCGGCCCGCGGGCTGGATGCATCATGCGCAGGCCATACCTACCCCAGCTCCGTGAATGGGAAAAACGTCACGAAACGTCATGTGGCGCCACGAGTTTGACACCGGTGCTCTAAATACATAAGCCTTCAACAAATTGTTGCTGAAATATATCCTGTTGATTTTTCACATAATTTCCCTACCGGTTCGCCCAGCGTGCGCATGCTCGCTTTGGTCACACGTGCACCTTCTGTGCATGTGCGCGCCCTTCTGTGCATGCACTTTGTTCACGCGCGTGGCTTGCACACATGTGCGCGGCGTGAAAACATGGCTAAATAGGATGGTATAGCGCCGGGGCAGGTGGGCAGGTGGGCGGGCCCACCCGCAGGTCGCTACTACCGGTTCGCCCAAACCAGTCTGAACCGGCTGAATACTACCTCTGATGCCCACTGAAGGCAAAGGGGCCTCAAGGACTCTCTGAGAGCTAATGACCCACCTTCAAAATGCTAACAACCAGATGATTGCAAGGTATATAAATATTTCTATTTTCCAGCATTCAGTCAGAACTGAGGATGCTTCTTGGACAGGAAGCGAAACATCTTTAAGAAAAAATGAAGTCCAATTGCCTTTTGAAAAAGTACCTTTGGGACAACCATGACCTGGATGACTGAGAATCTTCATAGACACCCAGAATGAAATGTACATATTTCTGGACATTGCAATCTTGGGAGTTAAAGCTATATCCAGACTTGCCTCCAAATAAATAGCGATAGAGAAACCAATTTCACTACTACTCTACCATGATCTGTTGTTGATTTAGTTATCTTATCTAGACTTACAAAAAAGAAAAATGCACATATACAATTATACCAGGCCAAGCAAACAAAATCCTTTTAGGTGACGGCCAAAGATAATAATAGAAAGAACTTCAGGACCATTCTAAGATTTTCAGTTGGGGGCCTGATGAGTCCCAGCTGACTTTCCATTCTGAAGGTCTGATGCCAAAAGTATCTTTTCTACTAGCGATTTCCTACATGAGAAAGGAGTAAAGTTCCTTTGCTCATTTCCTTTGCCTTTGTAGATTCCAAAATCTTGTAGAACCAGGGTATGTGGGCTGAAGCATGAAGGAGGAATATGCAAAAAGAAAAATCACTCTTTTTCCACACAGTACAAGTGAAATGCGATATTGCTTTTTACAAATCTCTCCATACTAAGCGATGAACATTTTCTCAAGTGCATGAGATTGTTAAATGTGAGCAATCTATCAGAGAATACAGTGTGAAATGAATGTGGCACATGAAGTAATTTTGGCGTGATGCCCTGCAGGTTTATGAGATATACAATAATAGAAATCCTCATTGCACTCCTTGTGTACATATGGAGGTGAGCTTTAATATATTACTTTTCCAAACTTTGGGGTTCCCCATGAACATAGATATTCTTAATTTTAGTGACATCTTGGTTCCCATTCGGTCAGCAATCACAACCTAAGTTTGAGAGAGAAGGTAACAAATAATGTGTCAATAGGCATGTCTAAGTGTTGTACTTCTTTATTATCATTCATCGGAGTTGCTCAGGAATACATTGTGCATCTGATGGTACAGCTTCAAGAATTGTACAAGGCTTGGAAAAACAAAGCATATGTTGATGTTATACAGGATGCACCCTTTCATGCGATGCTCATTCCCTCCGTGCCTCTACCAAAAATAAAGTAAATACTTCATGTGTAAAAGGTGATTGGCAAACTAAATAAATAAATAACATGCTTCAGACATAATCCCCCACTTCATTTTATATTGATGTCCAACACACCTTTAATCTGAGGTGCCTTAAAAAAATACTCCAACACCTTTAGATTTGTTCTCAACCCAGATTTATCACCCTTTGTCCACACTGTGGCAATAGTCTGGATTGCCTTCTTTCTGTATATAACTAGACAGCTAAAGGACTGTCCACATTTAAGACTCTAAAAAAGGCACTTACCTTTTTTGTAACACTTTTGCAGTTGTGGAAAATAGGATGATAACAAGTAGAAAAGACATTATCTGAATTTCTCATAAAACTATCAGTGGGAGGAGCGTAACTAAGTAAAAAACATCCTGATGTTATTGGCAATTTTCTGTGGTTATAACACAACACCAAGAAGAATGCAAAAGAAGAAAGGTTGTAATGTCAATTCCTTGTGATGTAACTCATATAAGATTTATTGACATTGTCTTCCAAGCAAAGATACATAGAATTAACCCATCAAGAACATATTTTATGAGTTATAAAAAGAGAGAGAAATGTATGAAGTATCTAATAGTGTCCTCAAACAAAAGCCAATGTACAAGTATGTGTTATTGGATTCCATGGTGAGCACATTCTTCTGCATTGATTGGACACTGAGCTGGGGGAACATTTGCAGCTACCGCCTACCCAACACTGACATTTTTTAGCTGACTTTGGTTTCATCATGAGTGGAACAGCATTAACCAATCAGTTATTCATGCTGACTTTTGACTCTTGCTCTGTTGGAGGTTGGATTCTGATAGTTTTCGGATGTTAGAGAACATTGATTCCATTTATTTTCTTAAAAGCCTAGAGGAAGAAGAGAGGGAGAAAATAAAACAGCTTTTGGACTTGCAAGGAATAACTGAGAAACCAAATTAGTTAAATTCAGTCAGATTGGTAACGAAGAGTTTCATGTGATCTTGTTGGAAGCCTTGACCATGTTAGACAACAGCAAAAAGTTTGCAATCATAAATAACTTCTTTTCCCTATTTTTCCCTTTTCCTTTCTGTTACTCAGACGCTATTATGTTGAATGTGTGGCTCATTTTATTATTGCAAATGCTGTGGCAGTAATCTTTTACTGCTTCCAGTATAGGCCTACAGCATTAAGTTAGTATAAAATTACATATAGTTTAATATATCTGTACAACACCTTTAAACAAGCTTCTCTAGGCAGGAAGGTTATCCGTCTTATAAATCTATTATTCCATTGTACATCTTGATAGCCTAGCATTGCTCCTAGCCATGTTTAAGCATTAAATAGTGCATTATTATTTCACATAAATCAACCAGAGATGTGTGAATTCATAAATTTTGCATTTGCACAGACAGTATTTTAAACGTTTTACAGCTTCGTGGGAACTTGGAGTGGGAGCCTATATACAAATCAGTGCTGTAGAAATTTAAATAAAATTTAATGTCACTATTATTTCTTTTCGAAGTCATTGCTTACATCATTTCAAACTGTTTTAACTGTGACTAAAATGATAATTAAAAACCAAAACATCAGCGAGGGTTTGTGCATTGGCACGGGAAATCAAATTGTTGTGAGGAGGAGACATAAGATCTAATTTCTTTTGAGTTGATGGCTGCAGCTGATAGCTGATAGCCTGGCTATTTAAAATATCAATGTTGTGTTGTTGTTAATCCCATAATAGATTTTTATAAGCACAACAGCTGTAGCTACCTGTCAATAGGGGAGAAAGTAGGCTGAGCTCAGTATGAACAGTCCACCCATTTATTCATGGAAGAGAAAATGGATTTGCAGTTAGAGAACTGTAGTTTAAAAAATGTGCCCTATATATGCTTCAAGGCACTCTAATTTACTATTACTTTTTGTATTTCTGGGCTCAGCTTTGGATCTGCAACTAGATTTCTGATCTGAGCATGTAGTTTATGAACTAAGTTCAGTTCAAATTAAGCCTTGTTGATATAAAAATTAAGTTGTTATAAATATCTTTTAGTACAGAACTGCCCTGTTCATCTAAAATAGGAGTAAGTGGCAAGGACAGCATTGTTTATAGTCCACTCCTGTAATGAGAAGGCCAAAGCCAGCAGTGAATGAACTTAGAGCCAAATTGAGTTATTCAATCCCCCCTTTTCCATTTCTTCTGCTGATTTTTCTCTTTGTGCTCCCAAAATATCTGGCTTCCAGGGAAAGGGCAAAAGTCCGAAGATCTGACCTAGGAACACTTTAAATTGGTTCTTAAAAGTAGCCTGCTTATGTATGAAATTAGTTCACAAAGATCACAGTTTTTTCCTTTCGGCTATTTTGGATGAGTTTGATGATGTAAATTAAAATAAAAAAATATCTGGAAGACACCAAGTTTCAAAAGTGCACACATTACATTTACCTCACAATGGCTAGTTTTAATGGTTCCACGTGGCTGCTGTGATCATAATTTGAGTCACGCTTACATAGTGGCTCTCTATGAGGACTTGGTCATTTCTTGAAGCCACAGCTAATGGCAATGAGATAGAACTGGAGTGACCTGGAGTCCATGTGGAATCCTGCTGCAAACCCAACAAGCAATCACAGGTTGACAACTGATCGTAGAGAGAAATGTAAAATGGCTACCATCTTTTGGTTATAAGATCTGCTCCAAGATTCACTAAGTCTGATTAAGATATGTGGTAAAATATGCAATGCAGATTCTTCTTAACAGAGGTATAATATAGCATTTTAACCAGGGAAGTTAGCCCTCTTCATTTCATCATGTTTTAGATGAAGGCTATTCTCTCTCTCTCTCTCTCTCCCCCTCTCTCTCTCTCTCTCTCTCTCTCTCTCTCTCTCTCTCTCTCTCTCTCTCTCTCTCTCTCTTTATTTTGGACTGAAATAAGGTTTTTAAAGTTTTGTGTAAAACAATTATGTAGNCATAAAACATTGTGTTCCAGTTAATACAGATTCCTGCATCTGAATTGTTAATGAAACATGAGTGTGTGTTAGCCAGGATGCATAAAAATGCCTGTGAACAATGGCCACCCGACCACAGAATATAATATGGACATTATTTACTTCAATAAAAACTTGAGCATTTTTTTCTGAAAATATTTTTCTTCAGAAATTATGCTTTGAAATTTGAACCAAAATCAAAATATCTGATATAGAACACCCTTCCCCTTGTGGTTATAATGGCTGGGAATTCTAGGAGTTGTTGCCCAAGACATCTAGAGCACATATATTTTGGAAAATCCTATTCCAGAATAATCATAATAAAAACTTTCTAGGAATTCTTAAGATACAGGTGAAAGAAAACAATAAACCACAGTTCCTTTAATGATCGTTCAAAGTTACAACGGCTCTGAAAAATGTGACTTATGGCTGTTTATCACAGTTAACAACATTTGCAGCATCCCCATGATCATGTGATCAAAATTCATATGCTTGGCAACTGGTTCATGCTTATGACCGTTGCTGTGTCCCAAGGTCATGTGATCCCCTTTTGTGACCTTCGGACAAGCAAAGTCAATGGGGAAGATAGATTCACTTAACAACTAGGCTACTAACTTATCAACTGCAGTGATTCACTTAACAACTGTGGCAAGAAAGGTCACAGTAAAATGGAGCAAAAGTCACTTAACAAATGTCTCACTTAACAACAGAAATTTTGGGCTCAATTGTGGCCGCAAGTCGAGGACTACCTCTACTATCTAATTCAAGCTAAAAAGTATGGAGTACTTTCAGCTGTCTCAATGTCTTCTTTTTCTATCAGCTGAACCCAGTGAAACAGAAAAGAGTCAGAAAAATTGAAATCATGGTGTTCAGTTGTGTCACAACTTCTGGGGCAAAGATGGCAAAGAGGAGAGGGAAAGTTCCCCAGCAGCTGTGGGTCCACCATCTGTTAGCTTAGTAAATTGATGATGAGATCTTGATGACTTGATGTTTGGGGCACCAATGACCATTTAGCAGCAAATGAACACACCACGACATCAAGCAATGAAGTTATAAAACCCTGTATAAAAATCTTATTGGATGCAGGATCCCCTGAATACAGACAGATAAAAAGATGCATGCTTATTCTCCACATATTATGAGTGTCAACTCTGAAGCGAACCTGGCTGAAGCCATCTTGTCCTACCTCACAGTTGCCAAAAGCCTGAGAAAGAAGGGGACATGTTCTTAGAGGAATCTACCTGCCTCGGAGTTCTGCTTTTAATGGGTGCATTCCTTGGAACGCTGACAATGAGTTTGTTGTGTTTGTGCCACAACTGAATCATCTTCATGCTGTGAAACAATCTTACTAATGTTGCTTTTGTGTTTCTTTCTACCCAATTACATTTATTGAATTGCTGTTATTTAGTCATGCCCTTTTCCACATACTTTGCCAGGGCATCCTAAAGCATCAAGTATCTAAATCATTCATCACTGGGGTACCCCTTAATCCCCATCTCCTATTCTATTGGGCAGACTTTTTGTTTTCTTGGTAATCTCATGATTACTATGCTAGGACAACAAACAAGTCCAAGACCAAGATTAATGGTATTCAGAGACCATTGTCTAAAGATTAATCTTTTTAAAATGATGATATAAGGGCTAAGATATATGAGGCTTTCAGCAGCCTAAAGCTAAAAAGAATAATAATAAACATTAGCATTATACAAGGGGAGGCTAAGGATTACAAACAGAAGCATGTCTCGTTATCATCAATAAAATCTAATGGCTGTTTTGATTTTGCCCTCCCTCCCATTATTTGGGCTACTGATAGACACACAAAATTGTTGGAAACTTCATTTTTAAAGGCACAATTGTCTGCCTTCTCAGTGTGCTGGACTATAAAGCATTCACTTGTTTAGGCTCTATATTCTCCTTGCAACAATGAGAGCCAGTTCGGACTAGTGGTTAAGGCACCAGGCTAGAAATCAGGAAACGGTTGAGTTCTAGACCTGCCTTAGGCATGAAAGCGGGATTGGTGACTTTTGGCCAGTCACTTTCTCTCAGTCCATGATGTCAGGCTCAATCAGTTAATTCTTGTCCCAACCAATGGATCAACGCTCAATTGATCTGAAAAAAGGAGACCCTGCATTTGTGGGAAAATGCTAGGGGAAAAAAAAGTCTTTGCAATGCTATGGCCACTGTCCCAGTTTCTTTTGCAAAACTTTTGCAAAATTGCTTTGGTTGAAGGTAGTAGGGTACAACCATGCACTACAGAAATTACATTTTCCCTGTTAGGCCAGAAGGCATTATCTTCTCTTCAGTTCTTGTGTAAAAACCTTACTGTATAAACACACATACACACATACACACATCCATGTGTTCTGTACATTTCATAAGATGTATATTTATGCCACATAAGTAGCCAGGACTGTCTTTACAATAAATTTGTTCTTTCTCAAAGGATGAATATCACTCCTCAATGGCACAGAAAAGATATGAATAAACAACTTACATAAATGGGCTTCACTTCTAGTTAGCTCTGTTTATACTTCATTCTGAGTAGAGAACAGTATTGTTTAGAAGGTAAACATAATCATACTGAGAAGTTGTTTAGCGAAAAAACTGATCTGGCATGACAGAAGATAGAAATGGAAATAGACCAGGTATATATATAGGTCACATGTGTTCTTTTTTTGGTAAGTTTTTCCCATGTACATATTTTTGTACAGGTTTCTTTTTTTTTTTTGCCACATTCTTACAACAAAACTATATTTTGAATCAGTAATTCATTTGGGACGTATGAATTTGACTCAGTTATTGATTTGGAAAATATGAATTTGAGCATATTGAAATGTAAACAAATTGTAAATTTGTAAAATTTATCAAAATGTGAACATAATGAAATTCTTTCCCCATCACTATCTACTTCTTGCTTAGTCTTCCAAATTAGAGCGAAGATGTTGGAATAATATTTTAAAAGACTATGCGGTTGAGCTTCTCAATCATAAAGTCAGCAATATTAATAAAATGGCCATAAGAACAGAATGTGCATTGATTTGTTTTCATTTGATTTCCTCAACATCCAATTAAAAAGATTAAATCTAGTAACCAGCCCAACCAGCTCATTATTTGCTAGAAACATTTTATGGAGTATCCTCTTTCCCCTTCTTCAAATACTTGCTGAATCAACTGAAAAGAACATTTGTCAGAGAAAAGTGTTAAGCACTTCTTTAAGAAAGAGTTGCTAAATAATTAAAATGACTGTGATAAAGTTGTCTTAGTTTAAAATAGACCACTTTTATCAGAGTGTTTAATGAATTGTGCTTTTATAGGATGAAATAAATCCAAGTGCTTATCCTAGAAATACTGCTCTCAGTGGGATGTTTTTATAGGATACAGTAAGGTGGGAAGGAAGCGAGCAAAACTACAGGCATATTTCATTCTGCTCTACTTGTACCTCTGAAAACAGGATGGACTTTATGTGAGAAATTTGAAAAAGCATTGGGACTGTTGGTAGCTGCAATCCAGGTTTCTTTTTGTGGAAGGGGTCTGTTACGTACTGACGCACGGAGTACGTATTTGCATACCCGCCGCTGATTGGCTTAGTCAGCGGCGGGAGAAATAAACTGCTGTCAGTGGACAGCGGGCTGCAGGGAAGCCCTTAAAAGCAGCTTCCCTGCCGCCAGCAGTCCAGTCCGTATTAGTTCCTTCCTTGCAATAAAGGTGCTGAACTGTTCCTACGTCTCGGCTATTCTTCCTGCGCGAATCTAACAGGGTCTGTCCAGAAAAAGATTCAAGATCAGCTTACAGTGGAGCACAGGATTTTGAAAGACCAGCAACCATTTTATCAGTAGGCAAACCCCAATAATAGCCATTTTGAGAAAGCTGACTATGTTCTCAATATTCAATATTCACCAGAGCTACTAGGCTACTGGGCTTTCTCTGTTGGGGCACCTGCCCTCTGGAAGAGATCCACGTAGCTGCCACCCTGAAGATGTTCTGGAAGTTTCTAAACATTTGGCTGATCTCACAGACCTTGGTATAGGGTGCTGATGAAACCCTAGTTGGCAGTTTGCTACAGTATATGGCATGTGGTTGGCCAGATTATGTGCTGGAATCTTATGCGAGTTTGCAGGAGAGAGGGGCTTTTCTCAAGGAGCTAAAAGCCAAATCAGCCTTGAGTCATTGGTATGCAAAAAGAGGCCCAGAAGGCATCCTCTCTAAAACCTACACAGGATTTATCTAAGTGTGCTTTAGTCTGGCAAGATTGCTGTCTATACTGTAGGTCAATAAAGAACAATAAAGAAACTACTCTGAGCAGCCACGGTGTCATTCTTGGTTCCTGTTCCTGACAGATCCACAGGTTTTTCTTTTTCTTTTCTTTTCTTTTATTTTTAAAGACTAACCCTGCCAGAGTCATTCTGGAGCTGGGCAGCGTCTAAATCTAAATCATAATGATAACATAATTATAATAGTAATTTGAAAAACTGAGCACATATCAGGGGCGTTTTCATAAAATGGCTACATAAGTAATGTGATCATATGCAAAATATCTACCTTCCAGAAAGAAAACAAAGCAATGGGTGGAAGAATGCATCTGGAATCCAAGGCATGGGCATCCACAGGGGGTGAGAAGCAAATGAAAAAAACATGTGATGTAGTATCACACTTCAAACTTTGCCCTTTTGTACTTTGGTTGTGATGTTGCATGCGAAGACATAAGGGGAGAAACTTAAATTTCATTTTTTTTTTACTCTTTGCTATTGACTCCTATGAGCAGTAATACTGTTGGAAACACATGTTATGCTTGGGGCTGGTACTTTGCAACACAATAGTTTCCCATTTATTAAATAATATTCATTGATACAGGAGGTACGGGCAAGGGATATGTTGGTGATGTGTTGCATCCCTGGAAATTTAAGCTCCAGTAATTCTCACTACAGTATAAAAAAATTATCTTCCCCCTTCACCTTGTTCACTTTGTGTTGTGTTTGTGATTTAGTGGTAGAGCAATCAGAATATATTTTGGCTCTACCCTTGTTTGGTACTCATGGAGTACCAGAAGGAGCTTTGAGATCACAATTAGCCCAGTCTGCTATCCAGCTATCTGGCATGTGCCAACTGTCAGGCCGAAGCCATTTTATTTGGACACTTTGGCCTGCCACACTTTATGCTTTTAAAATGTATTCTTGCTGTGGGAATTTGGGAGGGGCTATTGCATGAGGGATGTAGAAATGTAGCCATAACAAATTCCTTTAGATTCTCAAGGTCATCCTTTGTCCAGCACCTGCCCGGAAGCTGAGGGGAGTAACGGACATGTTGGCAGAAGATGAATGGCTAACGTGATGAACTTGTGGGTGTGGGGACAAGGGGCTTGATCTTCAACTGGGTGGAGAAACCCTCGTAGCGTCAGATTCGGGTTTCTCACAGCTGTGCCAACATGGCTCTACTAATAAATTGGAACTTTGAGCAATACTTTGCATTGGACTCTGATTTAGCTTTAGATGCTATTTGGAACCCTGACACCAACTGTATCTACAACCACTTGTAATCAACATAAGCCCTATGCAAATAGAATCCTTAAAAGAGACCCAGAAATTGGGCATCAAATCTTGGCAATGTGGGAAGACTAGTGTATAGGTTTGTAGTTTCAATCAGAAGGAGAAGTCATATATTAAAAGATACTACAGACTCTGCATGTTTTTTTCTTATTTCTCTTCATATTTTATTCTGAATTTTCAGTAGTGGTAGATGTATTAAATATGAGGGGAAATTGTTTTTAACATCTATTTTAAAAATTAATTTAAACTTACATAGCCATAGCATTTTAGCCCTAAGGTGCCCCAGGGTTTTTTTTATTGGTCCATTAATACTCACCCCGAGTGGTTTGAACACACCTCGGGTAAGATTTAATGAAGCACTATAAAATATATGCTATAGTGCCCTATTGTAATGCAGGTAACCATTCTTACTAAATTAAATCTATTTCATCCATCTGTTTTAGAATTTTTTTTCAATAGCAAACTCATCCTCTGAGTGCAGATTAGTAACCAAAATGATGTATCCCCCCTCATTTGATAGCAGATACCAGCAAAGTTTCATGAAAAAGATTTTCCTGGAAAATAAACATGGAGTTGGAGATCCAACAATATGGCTTGGAATATGACTGGGGTGAAAAACAGAAGCCCATAGGAAATGTTTGAATGGTATATCTGGCATAGAGTCTTCTTGTCATCCTGAACAGAAGAATTCTGTATTTGTTTACAGTTTACTATGTTTATACGAAAATATAAACTATAGTATATAGTTGCAGATTTCATTTCATTGAAAATTACTGCTCCAGAGTAACCTGAAGGAAGCAGATATTCTAGACTCATTTCAGTTGGGTTTCAAGCCAGAGATCAGTATGGAGATAGCATTGATCATGCCTGTCAATGACCTGTGGCAAACCTAGGATGCTCCTTGATAGCTAAGCAGCTTTTGATGCAATCAACTATGGATCCTATTGGGCCAGTTTTGGAGACTGTTTTGCAGTGGTTCTTGTCCTTCTGCGTTTGGTTTCACTTGCTGTTGACGGGATAAGAGGTCACCCTCACAATCTTTATTTGAGGGCTGTCAGGGCTCAACTCTCCCCTTTTTGTTTGAATCAGGTATCATCAATAGACTGATGATACTCAATTATACATCTTGACTCTAGGCTGATCAAGTGATTCTGTCAATATCCTGACCCAGTGACTGGAAGCTATGCAAGCATGGATGATAAGGAAAGATTCAGGCTCAGTCCTGACAAGATGGATAGGTTTTATTTGTCCCCTCTGGTTCCATGGTTTCATCTAGCTTTTAATGCGGTTGTTCTTAACCATGTGAAACTAGTTGCTAATCTCTTGGACTCACAGCTCCTACTCAAAGAACAAATGGCATTTCTGAGCAAGAGGTGTTTGTGGAGCTATACCTTTTGTACCACTTGCACTCTTACCTGGACTCAGAGGTCTTCAGAAAGACACTTATGCCTTGGTCACCTCTTGATTGGATTACTGTAATATGGTCTACATGGGGTTGCCCTTGAGAACCACTTGGAAGCTAGGCTGGTTCAGAATGCAGTAGCACAAGCAGTGATGGGTGTGTCATGGTATATTAATATGTCTCTGTTGCTTTATAAGCTATATTGGTTTTCCACTGGCTTCTGAGCACAATTCATGCTGCTGGTTATCATCTATAAGGCCCTGTATGTCAGAGGGGCTGGTTACTTGAAGGCCTGCCTCTCGCCATAAGTTTCTATCCATCTGATCAGGTCAACTAGAGTGAACATGCTTCAGGTCCCATCCCTTAAGCACAATCTTCTTACAGAACCTAAGGACATACCTTCTTGGCCCATGCCCTTTGGAATTATATTCCCCCTGGAGATTTGTAGTGTTCCAATCCTTCTGACTTTTTACAAGCTATTTAACACTCAGTTGTTCTTCCAGACCCTCAGCTAGGATGGGTATCGAGCCCCTTTCTTGGATTATTTCCTGCTTGGCTTTCTTCTTTTTCCTCTTGATATATTTTGCATTCTTTTAACTTTTATATATAAGCCATCCAATTCTTAGTAGTTCTTCTCTTCTAATTCTTTTAGGTCATACATACATGATGTTCCTCCTCTGTGGTTAGTTGGGAATGGCACAACAATGCACCATTGTACAGCGTACAAAATGAAGATGGGATGTAAATCTAATTAACAGTAATATGGTCATGCCCCATCATGATATACGTTCAAAGGAAGTACAGTTTGTGTCATGACAGTGTAATGTTGCAACAATGACAAAACCCAGTAAGTTGGTATTATGCGCTTGGTGTATGCATATGTAGGCAGGCAAACCTGGAGAGGAGATGGAATTCACCAAGCCAAATTATCATGTAGGGGTCGTAGGCCTTTCAATGGAGATCAGCAATAATTTCTATGACTTGGAATTTTGGGGACAGAAATGACTCAAACGCTAAAATGTGAATGGCCTCATTTGAATTATGAATTGCCTATTCACTAAAATGTGAATTGCCCCATTTCTCTGTAATATTTCTCCTTTAACTTGATTAAGAAAAAAAGATCATCACAAACCACAGTTGTTACGGAATTAACATTGCCTAAGGACGAATGCAGATTAGTTAATGCAATAATTTTTCCAATTGTTACTTATGGCTGTGAAACCTGGACTCTGAGAAAGGCATACAGGAGAAGGGTGGACATCTTTGTACTGGGGTGCTGGAGGAGACTATTACGCATCCCATAAACTGCAAAAATAACAAGTCTTAGACCGAACCTCACCAAAAATTTCACTTGAAGCCAAGATAGCCAGAGGCTGTCATACTTTGGTGATGTCATGAGAAGGGACTCACTCAAAAAGTCAATCATGCTGGGAGTGATCAGCAGAAAAAGGAGAAAGGGCTTCCATAGACATTATAAAGGATGACACCAGGATGACCATGGCAGATCTGAAGGAGATGTTGAGAGACAGAAGGACATGTAGAGTGCTGATCCATAGAATGGCTGAGGTTGTACACCACTGAATGGCTGATGATGATGATGGACATTATGCACATAACAGTGAATACCATCATTCTCCTTTGAAAATATATTTCTATTAAAGACCACGGAAGATAGAAACATTGCAAGGAGTGCAACATGGGTCTATTCTTCTATGATAAAATGTGCTACTTTGGCAGAAAATAGTTGGTCAACCCTGAAAAAAAGAGCCTGCTCAATGAAGATGTTGAAATTAGTACTGTCCATCTCAGTCCTCCCTTGATTTGTTATTATCTGTTCCATATATTTCACTTACACAACATATGGTGGCTTTTGTAGTTTCCAATAATAATGGTCAGCAGCTGTAATTTTTCTTTTACATCTGGTTTTCAAAACGAGGGCAAAAAGCTGTGTGATAAGTTGCAGGGAAATTTTTTTCCCCTCCCCTTTGCCTGTGAGGCTGATAATGTTTTGCAACTCTGAGTCTTCTGTTTTTCTAGGATTTAAATATTTAATAAGAAATTGCTTACAGCTTTTTGGTGCCTTAGTGATAATATTAAAATAGGCTTTTCCTTGTCTTCCTGATTCCCTGAGATATAAGCAATATTTCATTACAGAGGAGACTATTTTGTTAATACATGCAATAGTACAAAGAATAGAGGGTTAAACAATACTTCACTAAAAGTGAAGTAGTTCCACTAAAATCACGAGGACTTAAATTAGTAGTGATTGATTTAATTGTCATTGGTTTTAGTTTATATATCTGTGTTTAACCCCAAAATCTATTATATGTCTTTAACTCTTTGGAAAACTAGATTCTAGCATTGCTACATACTTCATATGATTTTTTTGCAAATACTGTATGATTGGCATGCTTTTTCCTCTGATACTCCTAAAAACTGAATTTGTTTACCTCACTATGATGAGGTATACATATTAATTTCTTAGCTTGAAAGCAACAAAGCTCCTCTGAAGCTTAAAGATAAAAAATTCTTAAATATCAATTTTATTATGTCTAACAAATGTATGTGTAATTCTGTACATATGTTTCTTTCCTTGTCTTTGTTAGCTTTGGAAATAAGGAAAGAAATCTAATTAAATAAATAGTTTTCAAGGGACTGTATGTGTAATAATTGCTTTTAATTATAGTTATAATAGCACTGTAACCATTCTGTCACATAATCATGGGCATCTGTTGGAAATTATCTCAAATACTTACTTTATAATGTCAATGTTTTTATTGCGTGGCAAACATTTTCAGCTTTCCCCCCCCCCAAATGTATCACTTCATTATAATGTGAATATTCCAAATCTCATCATTCTCTAATAATAGAGAATATATGTAGCTCGGGATTGAACTGTTGGGTTCTTAGTGTTTGCTGAACTTGATTTGCTGACAATGTTATCTAGTTTGATAAGGAAAGTTCTGTAAGAAAACAACAAAGCTCACTGGACACCAGGAACCTAATATAGTTGTGTTTGAAGAAATATCCATCTGGTTCAGTTCCAATCCGGGAGAAAGGCACTGGAGACAAAATGGAGGCTGAAGGGTGATTGTAAAGAGGATCCATTTATTGATGAAGCAGAAGCACATGTTTGTAGTTCTGGTGCAGCTGAACACATGGAGTTGAGAGTGGGGGTGTGTGTTATATCTTTTCTTGCACTTTGCACTTGAACTTCCTGTTTTGTGCAAGAACACATATTCTATTGGCTGTTATAGGGGTTATGTAGGGGCCATAGATGGCTCTATAGGTTGTCTGAGCTCCCAGGTTTGGTTGAAGTTTGCTGGGGGTGGTGCAACTGAGATGATGCAATGAAGGGGCTTGTGTTCTGAAAGGGTGTTGGGAAATTCCTATTATGGTTTAATGGCTTTGTCCTGGTTTGGATCTTGAGTGAGGGCTAATCCTACCTTTGTTGGATCTTGGGTGAGGGTATTTGCTTATGAATAGAGCTATCTATCTCTTTATCTCTTAAGTGCTGACATCTGCTGTGGGCTATTAAGGAAGGTGGGGGCTGCTTTCCAAGAGCATGTTTCCCATTTCTCATCCAGGGAAATATAATATTCTGCCTTTTTAATATTTCTCAAAATATTTCATTCTTCTAGGAGTGGGGTGGGTGCTAACTTTCTACAGTTGTGTAACTGTTACCTATTTATTATTCACATTTGTAGGCTGCACAGTCTTATCAGAAGTTCTGCCTATTGCTTATCAGGTGATGTATTGCAAAGGAACTTCTGTCTCGAATCAATTCTCATCTACAACATTATGTAGAGGTTTGATGGTAGGAATCTTCTTAAATGCTAATATATGCTTTCTATCACCTGGGCTTACTGGATTTTGCTCACCATTGACCCCCTCCTTTTTAGTGATTTAAGTTGAAAATAAAATTCTCTCAGATTTCACTCTGAAGGGAGGGAGGCATAGAAGATTAGTGACAGGATTAGTTACAGTACACAGCATTGCTGCATATGTATTATAAGTAATCTTGTAACTGAAATTTCAAAATGTGACTATTATCATGTTAAACCTTCAAGTTCTCTGACATTTTATCCCTCATGCTGTGAAAATTAAATAATGAATTAATGGGTTGATGTTTGCTGTAGCCCTAGCGCAGTGATGGCGAACCTTTTTTGGTTCGCGTGCCAAAAGGTGGTGTGCGCGCGTCCTAGTGTGCGTGTGCGTGCCGACACCCATTCCCTCTCCCCACGCATGCGCACAACCCCCTGCGCTGCCCCCTGCGCATGCGCACCCCCCCGTCCCCCACGCGAATGCGCAAAGGCCTCACTGAAGCCTGGGACGGTGAAAAACGGCCCAACGGGCAAACCGAAAGTTCAGAAAACGCACTTCCGGTTTGCCCGTTGGGCTGTTTTTCACACTCCGGGGCTTCAGGAAGCTTCCCTGAAGCCTCCAGAGTGCAAAAAACAGCCCAACAGCAAACCGGAAGTGCGTTTTTCTGAACTTCCGGTTTGCCCGTTGGGCCGTTTTTCGCACTCCGGGGCTTCAGGACGCTTCCCTGAAGCCTCCGGAGGGCAAAACGGCCTTCCCCAAGGCCGAAAATCAGCTGGCCAGCGCGCACATGCGCGCTGGAGCTGACATAGGGCAACGCCTCGCGTGCCCTCTGATATGGCTCCGCGTGCCACCTGTGGCACACGTGCCATGGGTTCGTCATCACTGCCCTAGCGTTTCAAAATAAAAGTTTAGTCAACCTAAACCCTTTAGAGCAGGGGTGTCAAACTGGCGGCCCACGGGCCGGATGCATCATGTGCAGGCCACGCCCACCCCAGCTCCGCGAATGGGAAAAACATTGCAAAATGTCACGATGTGACACCGTGAATTTGACACCCGTGCTTTAGAAAGTTACTCCTGCCCTGGTCGCCTCACAATTGGATTATCACAAAGGGCTCTATATAGAGCTGTCCTGGAAGACCACCCAGAAGCTAGAGCTGGTTAAAAATGCAATGGTGTGATCAATAGCAGCTCCCTCTCAATGTGCCTATTTGTCATCATTGCTATGTAAGCAAGATTGGCTGATGCAGGTTATTACCTATAAACCCTGCATGGCATAGAGCCTGGCTATCTGAGGGACCACTTGTCTCCAACTGTTGTCTGGTTGCTCAGTATGTTCCAACAGGGTGTGTAAATTCCAGATCCCCTCCATTAAACACTGTGATATTGAGGGACTAAGGAATCAGGACTTCTTGGTTGTGGCCTCCATCCTCCAGCATCCCTACAGGGATTAGGTCAGTGACCTCTGTCCTAAGTTCCAGAAAGCTTTGAAAACCTCACATATGTCATCATCATCTTTTAACGACCCCATAATCCCTTGCAGGGTGGAGTCTGGGCAACTGAATGGAACTAGCAGAGTATTTTAATGGCCGGATGCCCTTCCTGTCACCAATGTGGAGTTTTGTTCATCAGATATATTCTCAGTGTGCCCAGAGAGAGAAATATCTGCCTCTACCTAGGATCGAACTCACAGCCTCCTGATTGTGAGGCGAGGAAAACCTCACATATGTCTGGGGTTGTTTTTTTGCCCAAGGCCCCTGGTTTGTTTTGTTGATTTTGTTTATTAGATCATTTTAGTCTGGGTTGTCCATTTGACTTAATATTTTTAGCTGTTGTTACGTTCTCCCCTTGTTTTCAAAAACATTGGATTTGGGTGGCCAATAATTTAGATAATTAAATAAGTGATACATTTCCAACTGGAACTGATAAGTGAGGCCTTATCAGCTACTGTTACACCTTCCAAGGACAGAGCGATCTGCAACAGGTTCTTCTCACCAAATCAACACTAGCATATTCATCTTTCTTCCCTTCAGAGAAGAATGCCTTGAATATTCTCTGCAACCCATGTAGATTTACAATCTAGGGCAGAGGTCTTCAAACTTGGCAACTTTAAGACTTGTGGACTTCAACTCCAGGAATTCTCCAGCCAGCATAGCTGGCTGGAGAATTCTGGGAGTTGAAGTCCACAAGTCTTAAAGTTGCCAAATTTGGGGACCCCTGATCTAGGGTTTTGTTGCTGGCTATGCTCAGCAGAAAAATGCACTGGGCTAGCTGGACCTAGGCCTAGCTAGACCTATTTATGTCTACTGGAACAAAACATGAGATGAGCCAGTTACCAAGCTCTCTCATTTTGGTACTCCCAAAATACTTGGAGATAAATGTCAGTATTTCACTTAGATTTGCTATATTAGTATTTTATTCTTTTTCTAATAAGAAAATAATGTGAATAGATGGACAGATAGTTACTAGAATGGTACAATTTGACACTCAATATCAAATGTAAACCTGACTTTATTTCCCACTCTTCCAAGCTATCATTGAAGACCCCCTGCCTGCCTGACTTAATTTTGAAGAAAAATCCTCAACAACGAGACAATTTATGCTGTAACTTTTCTTATAGCACTTGAGTTTTTCCTAATGCTTTTTGCCCCCGAGGCCTGCTTCAAAGAAGCAGCAGACGAGGAGGTAAATCTTTTTTTTGTTTTCAAGCAGGTGGAAGAATGATAAAGTAGATGATTCCTCCTGGAAATATTCCTGGCACTTATGAAACTAGGTATCAGAAGAAGGAAATCAAAACACCAACAAACCTTTAGGCTAGAACTCTTCTCTTGCTGTTCTAGAATTCTCTGTGTATGGACACTGCCCAGGAATCTGTATTTCTAATATGGGGAGAACTACAATGTTTTTGAAATTAATAGGCACTGGTGCTCAACTCTATCCGGATATGTACAGTCTGGTCTAGAAGTTGTTCTCCCAGCCTCCGGCTGATAAATGATCTCTGGTAAGACTGAGGGAACTAACCTGTACATGTTTGAATATTAAATGTAAATGATTTATTTCTCTAATACTAAAGCGTGGATCAGAATTGAGAACCTTCTTTCCTACTTCCTGAATGTTTGAGGAACATCTCTCATCTAATAAATAACAATTAATTTTCAAAGTGTATTTGAAATGAAATCATGTCGATCAATATTAATTTTAAAAGATAAAATTTGTGAGAAACTGCTTTTATGTATGCATTTAAATGTGCGGTTTGAGTTGACATGGAAGATAATAGGAATGAAGGCCTATGAGGACAATGAAAAAAATGATATGATTGGAAAACATATGAATTCCCCAATCTTAGGTAAGATGAAAAATTGCAGTTTCTTTTTCCTAAGAGACTTTTTCATTTTTCTTTTCTTTATGAAAACAGATGATACACCGCATAAAAAAAAAATCAGAGAACTCAGTGTTGCATCTGTTAGTTGGATATAACTCCATGGGACTTACTTTTGAGAATAAATATAGAGGATCACATTGCCAGTTTCTAAAATGTAATATAAATATTTTGTATCCCATTCTCTGCATATAGGCCAAAGATCCAACTTCTTGTTTCTAATATTTTTAAAAGCTCTTATTGCTTCATCTTATTCTTTCTAGACTTCTATTATACCAACTGGTTCTTTGTTCTTAAGAAATAGTAATAAAGAAAGGAGACTGGTCGTGGTGCTAACTTTCCCAGCTTAGTTAGTTCACCTGATCTCAAATGCACTTTATACTTTTCAATAGCAGCAATTCACAAACAATAATATCACAATATCCACTCCACTTGGGATTGGATGAAGGTAGGGCAATAGTGTTACTAATATATGAGGTGGCATTCATTCTATATTTTGTCACCTGGTCTTAAACTGAGAGAAGAATATACCATAAATATGATGCTACACAAAATATTTCTATGGAAATAATTCTGAATAATTGTAGAAAACATGGTCCTTAAGCAGCTGTAGAGCGTTTTAATATAGATGTGGTATTGGTCAGATACAAAGATATGTATTTGAAATAGTAAATTGATCACATAAAATGGATACTGACATATTATAAAAGACATATATGTGTCTCTCTGTATGATCAAACATACAATCTCTGTGTCTAACAGTCCCTCAACATCTGTGATCATCTTCACTCTTGCTGATCTCAGTAAGAACTTTCATAAGGAGCAAATAAAATGTAATCACTGCCCTTATCTGGCACAGATCCTGACACCATAAAGATTTTTTCCCTCATCCCTGCTCCAGGCACAAGAAAAGCAAAATGCTTGCATATGTGCATATGTGTGTATGCACAGACATGCACAAAACATGCACTCATGCACAGAAATGTGTCGTTCATTTTGTGTACATTTGGCAGATCATGTGCAATAAATAAATCCCACTGGTTCCTATGAGGGAAAGCTGAGAAGCCATCAAAGCACCTTTTCCTCTTGAAACACCTTTTTGAACCATGAGTCAAGAGACACAGTAGTTCCTGTGAATGAGGAAGTGGACTGCAAACTCCCAGAGTCATAGTGTTTCAAGGAAAAGATTACTGTGGTTTAAAACACACCACAGCTGAATGAGAAATAAAGCAACCCAACACTCAAACACAGTTTGTATTGGATCATAAAGTGCTGGAGCTGCTTCTGAATTATCTCAAAGTCCTTATGCAGAAATATCCTTAGTATTTTGAATGGGAGCATTTATGAACTCATCCCTTAGGATTTAAATCTTCCTGCCTAACACTGTGCCATGATCTCAAGCATATAGTTAAAAGAGACTTATATGAGGGTGATTTTATTTATCCATGCAATTGAATAATTCCTAGTTTCAAAGGATTTTCTTCAATACACCACTTGGACTCCTTGGGACCTAATTTTTTTCTTCATAGTTATTCTGTGAATTGATCTTTTATAGCAACATGAAGGCACAAAAACCTTCGGGTCAGGTAAGGATGGATTTCTCAAAGTTTCCACGCCATAACCGGACATATTTCTAGATGACAATTCCCCCAAATCAGGGGGAACCCCCCCCCCAACAGCAGAAATAGTTGCAAAATGTAATTAATGTCTTTGGACAAAGAGGAAAATCATTAATGGGTAGCAGATAGTTTCCTATTTGGATGCTGTGACCATAGACAGTTAAATAGCAACACTTTACAGAGATTTCACATCCTGCTTTAGTATGGGGATTCTGGGCTGGATTTTCCCTTCCATCTATGAGCCTGTTAAAGAGAAAAAGATGGATGTTTGATAAGATAGATCAGACCTATAGCAATTACAAATGAAGCAAAGTTGATTTCAAAAACTTGCTTAATTAGACTTCACTAAATCTTGTAAAATTTAAGAGGGTTTTCTTTGACTGCCAGCCAGAAATATTTAAGAGTTTCTTTGAAGCTTTTCTTTTAAGTTAATACCAAGCAGTAAGTAAAGTGTAGAATTTCAGCCATAATTCTCTCCACCTACACTTCCTAGATATATCCTTGTTCAGGGTGAGAGCCCACATTTTGGAACTAAATTAGGGAGTATAAAAATGCAGATGACCTTCATGTATTTTCTAGAAACAGGACTAGAAGCTAAAAATGAAAAGATACCTTGCAACAAATGAAAACAACCACCGGCATGTCAAATCCTTACTTTTCCCCATTCTGTAACAAATTTCCTATTTTGATGTTGTATATATTTTCCTGCTTTTGTAGTACATCAATGGCTAACATTTGTAGACAATTAAGCACTCTAATAAATAATAAAACATACATTATTTTCATAATAACTATTACTAATCTTTAAATTTCCTCTTTTATTCCAGAATCTCAAGGCATGATCCATAGGTATGTATCATACATATCACACAAGCCTAGACTAAAATAAACAATTGATGGAAGGTGTATTACTCTCAGTGATAAATAGTAACATTAAATAATTAACCTCTGGCCTAAAAGGTCCATCCCATGATGCCATATTACACATAAAACACATGTTATACAATACTTAACAAACTAATCCAGAAAATGGGAAGAAGGAGGCAACAGAAAAGCGCAGAAACTGGGCAGTTTCTAAGAGGCAACTGGCTCTCAAGAACATTTTGTGCAAAGATTCCCCTAGGCATAGCTGCTACCTCTCCTTAGCTAAAAATAACAAATCCAGGAAGATCCCTAAATTGTACAACAACTCTGGGGGAGTGAGGCCCTGTTGAGAGTTCTCCAGATCCAGGTAACCCAAAATACCAGAGTTACTCTTTCTTGCTAAAGTTAAGTCACAGCTGGTTCCTTCCCACGCAGATCCAGGCAGTTTCCATGTTCTACCTTAGATTCTAAAATCTACTAGATAAAAAAATAAAAATAAAAATAAAATAATAAAATAAAATAAAATATAATAAAATAAAATAAAATTCTTTGCAAACCCTCCCCCCCTTTCCATTTCCTCCTTTTCTTTCTGACATAGCCCCAAAAAGCCAGTTTTGTTGNCAGATCCAGGAATACCAGAGTTACTCTTTCTTGCTAAAGTTAAGTCACAGCTGGTTCCTTCCCACGCAGATCCAGGCAGTTTCCATGTTCTACCTTAGATTCTAAAATCTACTAGATAAAAAAATAAAAAAATAAAAAAAATAATAAAATAAAATAAAATATAATAAAATAAAATAAAATTGGCAGCATCCACGGACCGGCACCGACCGAACCGGGCCCGGG